>MU222845.1:79499-117103 GCA_018584345.1 Thuja plicata
AAGGCATCCTTCAGTATTGCATTAGTTTCATGTTGTTGACATATGTTTTCATTGACTCTTTGCCCAAGGAATAGGCACTGATCTAGAGTTTGCTGAATAAGTGTTCTCTCCATTCAGTCATACACAAGTTAATCAATTTAATCAAGTTTTTAGAGCAATGAATTGAACTCAGTAAGGACCTAAGTGTCCATTTTAGTGATCCCTTGAAGAGTGGATCATTAGGTTATCCCTCCTATAAGAAAAGGAAGAAGGATGAAAATCCTTGTATCACTGATTCTTGTTATATTTAAGACCATGGTTTGTATGGTTAAATATTGCATCTGGTTATGCTTGGTCATTTTCAAGGTGATTTATAAGTTAGTTTAACAAAGGTACATAGAAAATCTGTGTCCACACCATGACATACTGTGTAAACAGCAATCATAAAAGGTAAAACCTACCTGAGTATATGTGGAGCTCAAAAATGAAGAAGGACCTTATCCAGTCCTTAGCAATTAGGCTTTTCTTGTCTCTGAATCAGTATTAGAAGGCATGGTCTTCAAGTAGTCATTTCAAGCACTGTGATTCATACAAGAAAAATCCCTAATATTTCCAAAGGAAGAGATGAAAGAGGTAAGGAAGAATATGATAGAAGGTGTTTCTAAGTTGGTGAGCACTGCTTCTGCAGCCCTTCCACCTTCACAAATAGAGAAAGTTATTAGTCCACTTCATACTTTAGTTGATGTATCTAAAACCACACCAAAAACACAAAAGAGGACATCACTAGAAGAGAAACCCAAGGAATTACCTAAGAGAAACACTAGATCCACTAAACATCACTTGCCGCCTAAGACACTTTGGACAAAAGTTGTAAAGGAGAAAGTGGAGGAGAAGAAAATGGAAGAGAAGAGCACAGAGGTGAAACAAATCTGGAGACTTAATATGAAGATACTAGAGAAGAGGATAATTGAGTAGGGAAAACTTATTTCATTGACTAGATACTACAAGAGGTGTGATGCATCTGATCAAATCTTTATTGAGGACATTGTCATCAATGATTTAGTTATTTTTAAGAACTTATTAGAAATTAAAGGCAGTATACCTGAGGATCTATATGAGAAAATAGAGATAAGAAAACAATTAACACAAATTGAAAATCAAACAATAACAAAACAAGCCATTTAAGATATGTTACTTGTTGTTTTTGTTAAAGAGATGGAAAGGATATTGAATGATATAAAACCTCTATTGAGAAAAATATCAAGACTGGTAAAGATAATAGGGAGAAAATATGATGAAGTAATTGAGTAAACACTGAAGGCTACAGACAAGGTTATGATGGGGATTAAGACTAAGAAGTATTCACCTCTCAAGGCTAATGATTTAGGAGCATATTGGGTTCTTTGGAAATCCTGATCAACCAAAAACATGTTTTGTTTTGTTTAGTACCTTGTTGGAGAGTTCTTGGTAAAGTGCTCGATAACTTCTTTTGTTTGTGTTGTCAACCAGGATAGCACCCGTGATGAAAAGTGTGAAACTTCGCAATCCTGTTTGAACATGGAAATGTTCCCACTATAGTGAAAGAGAATGAATCTCTGGATCATAGGTTGGATACCTCCTTGTGATCACCTAAACTACTTCTTGACGAGGAAAAGGGTAAAAGGATATGCTTAATAGATAAAACTACACTACTTAGGTGATCAACCAAAATTTGATGTTTCAGCAAAACCTTGAGATAAACAGATAGGTGAAATACAATTATCAGCTAGATGAACTCTACAATAATGACTCTATGAAAGGCTCCTTAATCAACAATAAAGAGGAAAACAATAATGTTTTCATAGTTGAATAACTTAAAATTAGTATTAACACAATCATAAATTTGCACTATGAGACATCATATTCTGTATTAAGACTTGAAGGAAAACTAATTCAACAAAGGTAATGAACACAATGATGAAAACAATGACTCACAATAAAACCATTACACAAAAAAATAGCTGGAAAAGGTATTAGAACTCTGTATAAAACTCCATGGATTTGCTACAAACTGTTCCCTTACATAAATGCCTACTTTCTGCAATGTGAAAAAAGAGGTCAAAAAGAAGGAATTCCCTAAACAATGAGGTAAAAGTACAAGATATAGCCCAAATAAAACTCAATGGGTCAGATCCATGAGAAAATCCCACCAAAAAAGGCATCAAATTGCTGGAAATTGAAGTATAACTGCTGTAAAAACTCCTCCAAGCCAAGTGCCACTAAAAACCAGCTCAAAACTACCCAAGAACTACTCATCATCTCCCAAAATCATGCAAAATAGTAGGGGGTCAGATGTGAGAAGAAATCCCATAAAAATAAGACTCCAAGCAACTGTGACCAAACTGCTCCAAAAGACCCCCCAATTGTTGACAACAGAATGACAACTCAAAAATCACCTTAAAAGGACCCCAAGATGCTGTAAACAGGTCCTTAACTGCCACAAAACTGAATGTGAACATAATATCTCCCCTAGAAATGAGCATGGGTTAGAAGATCAACAGACAGTCAACTCCTAAAAACATGACACAACTAAGGAAAAACCCTTGAAGACACCCCTCCATTGAACATAAGTCCAACTCATAGAAAAAGGCTCCCATTTGCATTTAATAATTAATAATTAATTGCCTTCTAACAATGACAATTAACTTTTATTATTACAATATAACATACAATAATGGCTTAATGATGTAACATCTATCAAAACTAACCATTTATTTATTTATTAACCATTAATAGTGACATTATAATATATTTAAATTTTTGAATAAATATAATAACTATTTATTTGAAAATTAGATATATTGTAGTATGGTGGTTAATGGTTGATAAATAAATAAAACACTTAAAACATATTTATTTTATTTTACAATTGTATTTTAATATATTTTATTTTAAATGAATAGCTAACTATTCATTTCTTTAAAATAAAATATACTAAAATATAATCGTAAGATAATAGTAAATATATTTTAAATTAAGGATTTTAAAATTTGGAAAGAAAATAAAAAACATTTTTATATTATTTAATAACAATAATATCTATTTGAACCTAAGGTTATAATTTAATGAATATTATTATAAAATAATATTCATTAAATTATAACTTTTAATTCAAATAAATGTTATTGTTATTACATAATATAAAAAAAATCCTACTTTGTTAAGCCCAAAACTTATCTTGATTTGTAACTCGCGGGTTACATGAAACACTCAAAAGATACTAAAGGTAAAACCTATGGTAAGAACCATGCGGGTTACATAGGGTAATAACCCTAAAAAAAAACTCATTTTTTTATTTGGCTTTGGGGAAATGATGCTGCTTTTCTTCCGCCATGAGGAAAGAGGGTTGGGAGACCAAACAATCTAGCTGCATGCCACCATGCTCTCTGCCAGCAAGGTGAAAATGCTTCATTTCTTGCTGTTGATGGAATCCATCCTTTTCTCTATTGCTTTCATCTTTTTCCTGTGTTGGCCACCTTCTGTTGGGGTTTGAAAATGGTATTTTTGTTGCTGCTAACAAGGATTGGAAGATTTGATGAAATATGACCATGTTGTTCATTTTTTTCTTTTGTGATGGCCACCGTATGTTAGATATCTCTACATTTTATGTGAAAATGCTGCTATTATTCTCTCATGGCTATGAAGCCACATCTGCCATGGTGAATGTTGCTCTGTTGTTTCTTCTCCTTATGCTGCCATCATTGAAAAGAAGGAAAAAAGAAAGTCTGAAACAATTCTTTAACCTTTCTAAAATATGGCGAACCGGTAAGAACTCTTCTTGAATCTGAGCTCCTTCTTCTTCTTTCAAATTCTAGGTGAATGCAAGAACATGGTTCTCAATAATTATTATTATGTGTAAAACTATAACTAGGGTTTCTTTCTTTGGGTTTCTTTTTTGGGTTGCTTTTCTTTGCATTATGGGTAATTTTTCCTTTTAAAAAATTATCTCCTCCATAAGTAAACCTTTCCTATAGAGAATAATGGGTACCTCAATGCTTTTACTGAACAACTCTTTTCCTACACTTTCATTTACATTTTCCAGTATGTTGAAATCAGACTCTGTGATGCCATGCTGTTGTGAATGTTCCAACTGGTATTTCCTGATTTGACATATGATGATAGCCTTCGAAAATGTTGTTAGCCACCTAGGTTGCATTGTAAAACAAATGTTTGAACTATATGTTCCTAATTTATAAGCAACATTCTGACATAAATGAAAGCCAATCAACTCTTTAAACAAATGTTGGCTATATTTGCCTGAAACCTGCCATACATAAAACCATTTTTGTCATATGAGATAGCAGAGTATCACTGTAGAATGTTAGTTGCCATGAAGGTATCAAAAATATATCAATGTACCATGTTGAAAGATGGTTGTTTCTTTATTAATTCAACTTCTTATTCAATCATATGACATAATTTAATGTAGTTGCTCTGTTTTCACAATGCTGATCACATTTGCTGATATTGTTTTTCACACTGAAATAAATCCTTTCTTTGAATATTACCATTGTCATTGAATTCGATGACCGCTCTCCAATTCTGATCTCTGATTATGGATTGCAAATCTTTTATGATTTTATTAAAAATAGATGTTGTTTTATGTCTTATTTCCCTTTTACTGTCATATGTTAATGACATCATTGCTAGTATATTGTTCCCATGAAAAGTATTGATGTGATGAATGTTGTCTCTCTATTTTTATTTTTCTATTTCACCTGTGACAAGCACTTTTTCCATTGATTATTTTTATTTGGATGCATTCTTGATGCAATTTTTTGTAGTTGTCTTTTTTTCTATTACTATCATTTTATACATACCTCTAAGGCACTACTTGATGATATTTTATGACTGGTCCTTGAAACCATGATCTCTGAGATAACATCCTTTACTTTTGACAAAGCTGCTTATGATGATATTTTCTCTGAAGTAATAAATGTCAAAAGGTTTAATGTTTAGGAAACACGTCCCTTCAAAAACATAGGTCCTCAAACTTGCTCCATGATTCAGCCAGAAGGTCCCATGCCTGAACTTATGCATGCCCCCTCAATAGCCTCCTCCATTCTCTAGTCTTCACCTCTTCATAACTTTAGTTGGAAGGTTTCATGCGCATAATGACTTCATGTCCCTTCGACAACCTACTTAGTCTTCATACCTGAACCTGTACAAGAAGCAAACAAAATTAATAAAAAACCTTCTCTTTTTCTTGCTGATTTAAAATATGTTTCTATATTGTTGTCTCGTATTTTAATTAGTGAATAGACATCATCATAATTGGATAGGAGGTTATCTTTCTTCATTGCTCAGTTCATATGAACTGACCCTTCTCTCCTTTCCTCTTTGTTGCAGGTGAATCTCAGATGCGAGCCCAAAACTACGACAACCTCCAGCACACAAAAACCTTCTGAACCGCAACAATTGAACTAGACAATGGGGGGGCCTAACCCTTATCCCTCTTATGTTGACTTATTTTCATTTATGAAAATAAAAATTAACTCTTCTATTTTTTCTTTATTTCTGATTTAGTATGCATGTTTGCATTATCCTAAAACCACAGGTTGTGTGGTCACTTGTATAACATGTATTTCATTTTGAATATCTTTTAATGAAAAGATCCTTTGTTATCATTGAAACACACTTTCCAGTTCTATAGTTTTGAAAGCAACCACTGCTTGTGTGGCTATTTTAAATGTTGTTCTTCTATTTGTTTGAAATAAGCAAAGCATTTTCCATTATGAGTTCAATAAACATCTGTACTTTGCAAAAAATTTGCACTTTTGATAATCTAGGACAACAAAATTTAGATTTTTTGAGATTTTAAAATGAACCAGACCACAATAGCAAATTTGAACATTTAAACTAGGTAGCCTTTTAACTCAAAATAACCTTTTCACCAGAAATATCAGGGCTGATAACAACCCTACCATTTAGAATTGCATAGTGAAAATATGGTAACATTTTGGTGACCTCTCAGGGATGTTTTCCTACAAAAAAGTATATGACTAGTAGCCTTGCATAATCCATTGGGCCCATAGTCCTTCTCTAGAATTGAAAACTTAAAACCCCTCCAAACTGAAAACATAAACAATATTGCAAACTGAAACTAAACTAAAACAGAACCAAACATATCATTTTTGCACTTTTGTGTTTCTATGTGGATGAAATGCTTATGATATGGGGCAGCGGAAAATATTCCATGCTTTGTATGATAGGTATTTTTTCATGTAGAAATGGTTAAGGACAATAGCGTTGTCCTTAGTTCCTTCTACCACACAACTAAAACTAAAAAATAAAGGCAGAATGAGCTTGAACAACCACCTAGGTTGTACGATAACTGTCTGAGACTGATGCTTATGATATAAGAAAGAAAAATTTATCCATGTCTCATGTGATGGGTATGATGTTCATGCATTTATTGTGTGATTGATCCTATTGTTTCAATTCATTCTAACATTTAAAAATGCAAAGCAAACTAACTAAAAAACAACTTCTCTTCCCATCGTTATTACATTATTGAGTTACGCATTATTTATAGCAAGGAATCCCAAGGGGTTCTTGATTATGCATGGTGTGTACCTTCTTGATTTAACCACTATGATATTAGAAGAACTAAATTCTACTAACTGAAACAAACTAACTATGTTGCAAGCACTTATTCAGATTAACTCACCTCAAAAGCAATGCTTGAGGTGGATCCCATTAATTGGGATTGGAAATTCTTCTCCTTCCATGTTGGAGAGCTGAAAGGCATTGTGTGCCTTGCATCTTGTAATTACAAATGGGCCATTCCAAATGGCTTCAAACTTTGAATGCTTACCATCTCTACCCTTTATCGCATCCCATTTGAGCACTAAATCACCTTCTGTAAAGACTCTTGCGACAACTTTCCTATCAAATTTCTTCTTCATTTGATCATGATGTTTCTCCAAATTTTGAAAAGGCTCTTTCCTTATCTCTTCCAACTCTATCAATCCAGAAAGCCTTATCTCCATAGCCTACTGGTCCATCAAGTCTAATTCCTTGATCAAGCTCAAGCTCAGTAACTCAAGTGAAATTTGCAATCTTGCCTCTCTTCGGTAAACCAACATGTAAGGTGAGTTCCTTATTGAGTGCTTTGGGGTAATCCTATTAGCCCACAAGGCTTGTTTCAGCTTGTTGTTCCAAAATCTTTGATTATCTTCAATAGTCCTCTTGATGATGTGATTCATATTTTTATTTGTCGATTCAGCTTGTCCATTACCATGTGGGTAATAATTGGATGAGGTACTAAGATAAAAATTATTTCTTACTTCCCAACCAGTAATTCTTGTGCCTAAAAAGACCAAAGCATTATCAGAAACAATGGATTTAGGTGTTCCAAACCTTGCAATCATATCTTCATAAAACTTCAAAACTGAAGTCTCATTTGCATCTTTCAATGCAATAGCTTCAATCCACTTTGTAAAATAATCTATCACTGTTAAAATATACTTATTCCCTAAACTTGACAAAGAGTTTATGAGGCCAATAAAATCTAATCTCCACTTAACAAAAGGTTGTTCAATTTGATCTAGATTCAGAGGTAAAGTTTCTAACCTATGTTTATTTTCAAAAAACAACACATTTCAAACACTTCCTCACCCACATGAAGGCGTCTTTAAACAGATTTGGCCAAAAATAACCAGCTCTCATAATTTTTAGTGTTGTAGTCCTTGCAGAAAAATGACCACCAAATAGTCCATCATGAAACTCTTCTATAATCTTCTCTGTTTGATCTGCATTAATACATCTCAGCAACACACCCTTGTAATCCCTTCTAAATAGTACATTATCAATTACAACATAAGGAATGACATGTAATCTGAAATACCTCCTTTGGGAGCTGCTCAAACGATGTGGGTATTCACTAGTGTGAAGATAATGTTGTATTTTCTCCATCCAATCTAGGATACTTGTTGGTTGGTTCTTCTAATCTGCATTATCATGGGTAAGTACAACATTACCTTGATGCTGATGGCTATCTCCATTATTTGTAGTGAGCTTCTCACACATTCCTTTGCCTCTTACAAGCTTTGTAACCTTTATTTCCACATCATAATCCATCACACGGGTTATCCACTCAGCCCTCTTATCATTTAAATCTTTATTCAACAAAAAGTCTTTCACACTTGGATGGGCAGCCATCAGATGAATCTTATTGCTCGCAATTAGAGGCTTAAATATTTTAAGGCTTCTTATAACAACAAGCACATGCTTTTCAATAAAAGTATAATGTTGTTCATAACCTTCCAATCCTTGGCTGAAAAAAGAAACAAGTTGTTATTTCCCTTCTGCATTTTATTGTACCAGCATTATTGAGATTGATTCAGTAGCCCCAAAAGCATATAAAATAAAATCCTTTTCAAAATTGGGGTTAATCAATGTGGGAGCACTTGATATTGCCTCCTTTACGTCTTCAAAGCTGAGCTTTCCCTCTATAGTCTAGGTAAATATTATATTATTTTTAAGCATTGCTGTCATAGGCTTCAAAACATCAGCAACGTTTGGAATAAACCTTCTCAAAAAGTTGATCCTTCCAAGGAAACTTTGCAGCCCCTTTTTATGAGCTGGTAATGGTAATGCCAAGATGGCACTTACCATTTTAGGGTCAATGGTGGTACCATATTTAGAAACAATATGACCCAAAAATTTACCTTTGTGAACAACAAAGATACACTTCTTGGGATTCAAAGAAACACCAAATTCTCTACATCTCTCAAATATTAGCCTTAAATGCTTGAAATGTTGTTCTGAATCTTTTGAAAATATAGTAATTTCATCTAAATAAACAAGTAAAAACCTATTTATGAGGCAATGGAAATCCATCTCCATCACTTTTTGAAAAGTAGCTCCAGAATTTGATAATCTAAATGACATCCTTTTGTAAGCCATTGTTCCCCACTTGGTTGTGAAGGTTGTTTTGAACTAGTCTTCCTCCTTGACCAGAATTTGATTATATCTGCTAAAACCATCCAGCAAAGAGAACTGATCAGAACCTGAAACAAATTGCATAATTTGCTACATGGAGGGTAGCGGGTGATGATCTTTCAATGAGGCATGATTCAGGTCTCTGAAATCTACACAAAGCCTTATTTCACCATTCTTCTTCCTCATGGGTAAAAGGTTTGATACCTAGGATGTATGCTTGATTGAAAATATGATATTTTCTTCCGGCATCTTAATAAGCTTGGATCTCATGAGCTATTCTAGTTTTGGATTTAAAGGCCTCTGCTACTGTCTAACAGGTTTTGCACCTGGTTCCATCTCTATTATGTGCTGCGATAATAGAGGGTCAAAACCATTCAAATCATGACATTGTCAAGCAAAAATATCATTATATTCTCGACATAATAAAACAAATAGCTGTTGTTCTTCTTTAGTACAAACTTTCCCAATCTTTAAAAACTTATCTTTAGCAACTTGAATAGCTTGATAATGATCCTCCTTCACTACTAAGCTGGTTTTATCAATACATAATTGATCATTAGTATTAAAAATAGAATCAAGTGTCACAAGACCCTTAGATATTTTATTACCTTTCATTTGTACAATCTGATTTTCATATTGCTGCTGGTATTATTTCTGATTTCCACTTGAGAACTCAACTTCTTCAATCAAAAAATTTAAAATCTACTCATCAGTATCAGAAGCCTGCCAATTTACATTATTGTCTGGAACAAATGGCCTGACTACCACTTTGACATATGGCTGCGATTGAACTTTTTTGGTATCATTTGGTATGTCAAATTCAACTCCCATCATGGTTGCTAACCTATCAGCTTGTTTTTTTTGGCCTCTTGGGATTGAAATGATATTAAAGGCAACAAACTCTTCAATCATGTCTAGAACTCTATGTTTGTACAAATTTAAACACCATTCTTGACTGAATTCACATTTATGATTTGATTAACAACAAGCTCACTATCACCAAAAACCTTTAACCAATCAATTTTCTCATTCTTGCCCATTCTAGGCCATGCACAAGAGATTCATACTTTGATGTATTATTTGTACAGATGAAAGTACAATGAAAAGCAGAATAATACTTTTCACCAGCAGGTGAAATCAGCATGGCACCACCTCCTGAACAATTGTGGTTCCTTGAACCATCAAAATAAAGTTGCCACAAATTATTAGAATGATCTTCAGACTATTGCTCATCATTTTTAACAATATTTGGAATTTTTCTTTGTTCATGGATGAAGCAATTACCAAGTCTAGTCAAATCCATATGATTAAAAGGATTCTCCTCACTGTCTTTAGAAGTTCATTCATCTAAAATTATGTCTGGTATGCCTTCTAACAACATGCTAGGATCTAAGGCAGCAAGCTGGTCATCCTCATGAAAACTCAAAGTTGCATTAATGGGACTTGGAGTAAAAGGTTCTATGTGGTCTTTGGTCAATGGTTCCACTTTCACAGTGACTCTTGTACCATAGCATGTTCTAAAGAACATATGAGACCAATCAAAAGATAGATAACCCCCTTTTTTTTTTGTAAAATCCCTACTCAAATAGATAGCAAAATAGGGTGGCAAATCAATTACATAAATGTCTTGTGGTATTGAAAAATTTGGACATGCATGTAGGGTTAAATCTAGATTTCTTATGACACCAACTATATTCATGGCTGATCCATCTAACTGAAAAACTCCCGTTTCTAATGGCTCATACTTCAAACCCAACTTATCAACTAGCTACTTGGGCATAACAGAACATGTGGCCCCTTAATCTAACATACAATTATGAACTAGAAAATCACCAATAATTAGGGTCACATAAAAAGGAGCTAGTTTGTGTGGACTATTCTTAGGGGTAAAAGAACTAGCTAGAATGAACTTGGACTTATCTTGAGCTGGCTGATCTGAAAGTGATATCTTAGCCAATGCTTGTCTCATACTCTCTTTTTGACTTGGTAATTGCAAAGCATCCAATAATGAAATGCTAACTGTAGCTATTCTCATGTAATCAACAATATTGAAATTAGTGAAACTAACCTTTTTCTGAAACTTATTAGCAGCAATGTCCTTTTGTCCTTGCAACACTAAAACTTGCATTTTCTGCTCGTCACCAGCAAGTAATTGTTGTCCTCTTGGAAAAACCTTCACTCCTTGGGCTTGTGTAACAATAGGCTACCATTTTTACTACTTCCAGCTTGATTGGAATCAGAAATTGCTAGTATTTTGTCCTTTCCAGCTTGCTGGTTTAAATCAACAGCTCTAGTTTTTGATCTAGTGTTTGCTGAAACAGGATCATACTGCTAGTTTTGTGCAAAATTTGCACCACAAAAATCCCCATTTTGAGAATTCATTAAGAAAACATGCGGTTCATTAGGATCAGATTGTGAACCTTTCTATTCAGTCCCTCTTGATTTTCACATTGCTATCCCAAAACACTATTATGTACCATAAGGGCTTGATTGTGAATCCCATTCGGGCAAGTGGCCTAATTATGAGGCTGATTACATGGGTAGCACCATTCGTAATCTTGAATCATATTTTTTTGAATGGGAACCATTAATTTTGAAGTGCTAGGCATATTTGGATTGTATGGTTGTCCAACCCTTTGATTGTTACCAAAATTTCTTCTTTGGCCCTGATAATCAGCTTGATAGGCAGACCTATTTGCCTGAATAGGAGCTTGATAAGGCCTATTTGAGCTCTCATTTTGCTTCTTAAGATTGATCACCTCATTGCCAAGGTTCTTAAATTTCTTCATAAGCATTTCATTTTTCTCTTTCATGTCTTTATACTCATGAGATAACGCTGTACTTTATTGTGCTTGAGTAGCAACTTGGGTATTGAATGCTAGAAAAGCTGGTACAATAGCTACAATAGGTGGTATAATTGTTGTACTTTGCTTAATTTCAGTGAAATATGGCATTGGTGGCCTTGGGGCAATCTTTCCTACTTGGATCAGGCTATTTTTATCCCTTATGGCCACTTCATAAGCTGTTGAAAGTGTGGTACCACCCATAGATTGAATCTGAACTGAGATATCATTGTTAAAAGCTCTTAAAAATTACAAAAATTCATAATCGTTAGATGACTTAATTATTGATGGGATTCTGTCCCATGTCTTTTGGAAACGGTGATTGAAATCTATTATATATTCATGAGATGCTCTCTTGATTGTAGTTAATTGCTCCACCAATGACAAATGACTAGATTTGTCCTCAAAATGTGCACATAAATCTGCTCCCAACTTATCCCATTCTGTAATATAATTAATAGGAAATCTTCTAAACCAAGCAAGAGATTTACCTTTGAATGATGTAGCAAGCAATTTGATTACCACATCTTGCTCCATGATTTGATGTAATCCGCATTGAGACGCCACATCTCTAATATGATCAATGGGAATTGTGTGATCTTCTCCCATAAAAATATGGATGTCCCTTCAAGGCTGTAGCTGGTATGTCATGATGTTGCTAGATATTCAATGGACTCCCTTGATTAAAAGCCACAAAAGGCTGATTTCAGGCCATTTGTACTCCAAAAGGTGGTTGTTGTACTTGTTGAATATGGTTAACAAGTGGCTATTGTACTTGATTTACTTATGGTATTTTAGTTGCAGTAGTCTAAAAATGATTTTCATATTCTAGTATCTCTAAATCAGAAGTGCTAGGAATTTTAGAACCACTTGGTAACGATGAAAACTCAGGTCCTTGATTAATCCAATCTCCAAAATCATCAAAATATTGATTTCCAAATGCTGCTACGGTAGGATTAGTGGCTATTTCTTCTATTCTTCCATTTCAATTTGATAGAAAAACACCTCTCATTGTTGTTCTCCCTCTTGATCTCCCAAATTGGAGCTCTTGAAATTCAGGTCTACCCCTATTTTGGCAAGTATAAATGTTTCTCATAAGCTGCAATAACTATATCTAGAAAAAACCAACTCTTTAGAGTCACCAAGTGCTTAAAACAATACCTCCCACAAGGCTGAAAACTGCTGCTCATACTAAAAAATAATAATAATGAAGTGTTCAATCAGCTTGTGGAACAAGACGTGTCCCACCGGGCATGCCAAAAATTGTTGTCAATCAGGATTGCACCTGTGATGCAAAGTGGAAAACCTCGCAATCCTTTTGGAAAATGGAAACATTCCTGCTATTGTGAAAGAGAAAAAATCTCTCGATCATAGGCTGACTACCTCCTTGTGATCACCTAAACTACTTCTTGATGATGAAAAGGGTAGAATGATATGCTTAATAGATAAAACTACACTACTGAGGTGATTCACCAAAATTTGATGTTTCAGCAAAACCTTGAGAAAAACAAATAGGTGAAACATAGTTATCAGCTAGATAAAGTGTGCAATAATAACTCTATGAAAGGCTCCTTAATCAACAATAAAGAGGAAAACAATAACCTTTTCATAGTTTAATAACTTAAAATCAGTAGTAACACAATCATAAATCTGCACTATGACACATCATATTGTGTATTAAGACTTGAAGGAAAACTGATTCAACAAAGGTAATCAACACAATGATGAAAACAACTACTCACAATCAAACCATTACACAGAAAAATAGCTAGAAAAGGTATTAGAACTCTGTATAAAACTCCATGGATCTACTACAAACTGCTCCCTTACAATAATGCCTACTTTCTGCAATGTGCAAAAAGAGGTCAAAAAGATGGAAGTCCCTAAACAATGAGATAAAAGTACAAGATATAGCCCAAATAAAACTCAATGGGTTGGATGCATGAGAAAATCACACCAAAAGAGGCATCAAACTGCTGGAAACTGAAGTATAACTGCTGTATAAACTCCTTCAAGCCAAGTGCCACTGAAAACCAACTCAAAACTACCCAAGAACTGCTCATAATCTCCCAAAATCATGCAAAATGGTAGGGGGTAGGATGTGAAAATAAATCCCATAAAAATAGGGATATAACTCTATGAAATTGTGAGCAAACTGCTCCAAAAGACCCCCCAATTGTTGACAATAGAATGACAACTCAAAAATCATGTTAAAAGGACCCGAAGATGTTGTAAACAGGTCCTCAACTGCCACAGTTGTGAATGTGAACATAATCTCTCCCCTAGAAATGAGCATGGCATAGAAGGCCAATAGACGGTCAACTCCTAAAAATGTGACACAACTAAGGAAAAACCATAGAAGACACCCCTCCACTGAACATAAGTCCAACACATAGAAAAAGTCTCTCATTTACATTTAATAATTAATAAGTAATTGCCTTATACAATGACAATTCACTATTATTATCACAATATAACATGCAATAATGGCTTAATGATGTAACATCTCTCAAGACTAACCATTGATTTATTTATTAATCATTAATCATGATATTATAATATATTTAACTTTTTGAATAAATAGAATAACTATTTATTTGAAAATTAGATATATTGTAGTATGGTGGTTAATGGTTGATAAATAAATAAAACACGTAAAACATATTTATTTTATTTACAATTGTATTGTAATATATTTTATTTTAAATGAATAGCTAACTATTCATTTCTTTAAAATAAAATATACCAAAATATAATTGTAAAATAATACTAATTATGTTTTAAATTGAGGATTTTAAAATTTGCAAAGAAAATAAAAACCTTTTTATATTATTTAATAACAATAATATCTATTTGAACCTAAGGTTATAATTTAATGAATATTATTATAAAATAATATTCATTAAACTATAAATTTTAATTCAAATAAATGTTATTGTTATTACATAATAATAATAATAAATCCTACTCTCTTAAGCCCGAAACTTATCTTGAGTTGTAACCCACGGGTTACATGAAATACTCAAAAGATACTAAAGGTAAAACCTATGGTAAGAACCACGCAGGTTACATAGGGTAATAACCCTAAAAATAGCTCATTTTTTATTTGGCTTTGGGGAAATGATGTCATTCTGCTGCCGCCATGAGGAAAGAGGGTTTGGAGACCAAACAATCCTACTGCGTGTTGCCATGCTCTCTGCTAGCAAAGTGAAAATGCTTCCTTTCTTTCTGTTTATGGAAGCCATCCTTTTCTCCATTACTTTCATCTTTTTCCTATGCTGGCCATCTTCTGTTGGGGTTTGAAAATGGTATTTTTGTTGCTGCTGACAAGGGTTGGAAGATTTGATGAAATATGACCATGTTGTTCATTTTTCTCTTTTGTGTTGGCTGCCGCATGTTAGATATCTCTACATTTTATGTGAAAATTCTGCTATTATTCTCTCATGGCTATGTAGCCATAGCCACCATGGTGAATGTTGCTCTACTGTTTCAGTTTCTTGTTGTTGCTATTTCTTCTCCTTATGCTGCCATCATTGAAAAGAAGGAAAAAGGAAAGTCTGAAAGAATTCTTTAACCTATCTGAACTATGGAAAACTAGTAAGAACTCTTCTTGAATCTGAGCTCCTTTTGTCTTCTTTCAAATTCTAGGTGAATGCAAGAACATGGTTCTCAATAATTATCATTCTGCGTAAAACTTTAAGTAGGGTTTCTTTCTTTGGGTTGTATTTCTTTGCATTATGGGTAAGTTTTCCTTTTAAAAACTTATCTCCTCCCTATGTAAACCTTTCCTATAGAGAATAATGGGTACCTCAATGTTTTTACTGAACAAATATTTTCCTGCACTTTCATTTACATTTTTCAGTATGTCAAAATTAGATTCTGTGACGCCATGCTTTTGTGAATGTTCCAACTGTTATTTCCTGATTAGACATATCTTGATATCCTTCA
This sequence comes from Thuja plicata, assembly GCA_018584345.1. NCBI lineage: Eukaryota > Viridiplantae > Streptophyta > Pinopsida > Cupressales > Cupressaceae > Thuja > Thuja plicata. Next base: position 95,255 of record MU222845.1, read on the forward strand.
AAAATGTTGTTAGCCACCTAGGTTGCATTTTAAAACAAATGTTTGAGCTCTATGTGCCTAATTTATAAGGAACATTCTGACATAAATTAATGCCAATCAACTCTTTGAACAAATTTTGGCCATATTTCCCTGAAACCTTCCATACACAAAGACATTATTGTCATATGAGACAACATAGTATCAATATAGAATGCAAGTTTCCATGAAGGTATCAAAAATATATCAATGCACCATGTTGAAAGATGGCTACTACTTTATTACTTCAGCTTCTCGTTCAATCATATGACATAATATAATGTAGTTTCTCTATTTTCACAATGTCGATCACAGTTGTTGATATTGTTTTTCACACCAAAATAAATCCTTTCTTTGAATATTACCACTGTCATTGACTTCGATGACCGCTCTCCAATTGTGATCTCTGATTATGGATTGCAAATCTTTGTTGATTTGACATAAAATAGATGTTTTTTTATGTCTTATTTCCCTTTTTCTGTCATATGTTAATGACATCATTGGTGGTATACTATTCCCATGAAAAGCATTGATGTGATGAATGTTGTCTCTATATTTTGATTTTTCTATTCCACCTGTGACAAGCACTTTTTCCATTGATTATTGTCATTTGGATGCATTCCTGATGCAATGTTCCGTAGTTGTCCTTTTTTTTTATTATTGTCTTGGTATACATACCTCTAAGGCACTACTTGCTTATATTTGATGACTGGTCCTTGAAACAAGGATCTCTGAGATAACATCCTTTACTTTTCACAAACATGCTTATGATGCTCTTTTCTCTAAAATAATAAATGTCAAAAGATTTCATGTTTAGGAAACACATCCCTTCAACAACATAGGTCCTAAAACCTGCTCCATGATTCAGCCAAAAGGTCCCATGCCTAAACTTATGCATGCCCCCTCAATATCCTCCTCCATTCTTCAGTCCTTGCCTCTTCATAACTCTAGTTGGAAGGTTTCATGCACGTAATGAATGCATGTCCCTTCGACAACCTACTTACTCTTCATACCTGTACCTGTACATTAATTAAACAACACTAATAAAACACCTTCTCTTTTTCTTGCTGATTTTTAATATGTTTATATATTGATGTCTTGCATTTTAATTAATGAATAGAGATCAACATTATAGGATAGGAGGTTATCTTTATTCATTTCTTAGTTCATATGAACTGACCCTTCTCTCCTTTCCTCTTTGTTTCAGGAAAATCTCAGATGCAAGCCCAGAACTACGACAACCTCCAGCACACAACAACCTTCAGAACAATAACAACTGAACTAGGCAATTAGGGGGCCTAACCCTTATCCCTCTTATGTTGACTTCTTTTCATTTATGAAAATGAAAATCAGCTCTTCTATTTTCTGTATTTCTTATTTAGTATGCATGTTTTCATTATCCTAAAAACACAGGTTGTGTAGTCATTTGTATCAAATGTATTTCTTTTTGAATATCTTTTAATGAAAAGATCCTTTGTTAATAATTGAAACACACTTTCCAGTTCTATAGTTTTGAAAGCAACCATTGCTAGTGTGGCTATTTTAAATGAATTTCTTCTGTTTGTTTGAAATAAGAAAAGCATTTTTCATTATGAGTTCAATAAAAATCTATACTTTGAAAAAAATCTACACTTTTGATAATCTAGGAAAGAAAACTTCAGATTTTTTGAGATTTTAAAATAACCCAAATGCAACAACAACTTTGAACATTTAAACCAGCCAACCTTTTAACTCAAAATAACCTTTTCACCAGAAATATTAGGGCTGATAACAAGCCTACCATTTAGAATTGCATAGTGAAAATATGGTAATATTTTTCTCAGTTGAATACTTGTTTTTTCTTCGCTCATACTTAGTTACTTGTTTCTATCTTGATTTACCGACGGGTCTCGATAGTTATTTGTCTATTTGGTGGGTTTTCACCAACTGGTCTCTGAGCTTAGTTGGATTTCTTACCAAGTTGTTGTTCTGATGTTGGATCTTCTGTCTGACTTCTACATTTAATTTCTATAACATAATTAATGTTGGGATATCTCATTGGGATGTGTGTGGATCTAAATTTGGGTCTTTGCTATTTCCTATGTTGGATCTTTAGGATCTGAGTGCCAACCTCTTTGGTGGAATCTTGTATACATTTGTTTTTCTATTCTTAGATTAGGAAGGAAGGATTTGAGAGGGGGGGAGGTAAGGATAGTGTTAGAATATTCACATCACATGTCTGTGATGTTTCATGTATAAATATTATAATGTAAACATCTGAATGTATATGGCCAAAACCGGGAAGGCCTTACAACCTGACATGTAATAAGTTTGATAAAATATTATAAAGTTTTGGTGTTTCTTCTCTCCCTTTTCATGTTGTTGCTTCCACATTGTTTTGTGAGGAGGTTTGGATAGTTGGGAGTTCCTTGGGCCCCTATTTTCGCTACCCTCCTTGCGTTAGGTGGTATCAGAGCAAAGGTGAGATTTAGGTTCCTTCTTGTAAGCCCTAACCTGATTTGGTTCATGTTTTTTAAGGGTAGTAGATTGTGATCTGAACTACAATTGTAGAGGGTTTCAAGATAGTTCATGGGAGAGGAAATTCAGATCCAGGTCTAGCTGATATGCTAAGATAGATTTCTACAAGATTGGAAGCTATTGAGACAACCCATCTTAGAGGAAGACATCTTGAAGATGTTAGCGATCATGAATTTGAAGAAGTGCAAGGAGAAGCTGCACCTGCACCTGTGATGGATCAAGAAGAAGAGAGATTCTAGAGAGCTTTGAAAAGTTTAAAGTCCACACCACAGTTTAATTCTCTCGAGTATAGTGGAAAGTTGGATTCTGATGAATTGATAGACTGGATAATTGAGATGGAGAAATACTCTGAGTATGAGAATGTATAAGAGGAGAAGAAAGTAAATATTGCAAGAATGAAGTTGAAAAGTCATGCATCCTTGTGGTGGGAGCATCTATAATTGGATCAAAAGAATAAGGGTAAAGACAAGATCAAGGTATGGGATAAGATGATAAACAAATTGAAAGACAAGTTTCTACCTTGTGATTACCAGATTAACCTAGTTAGGAGAATGCAAAGTTTGAATCAAAAAGATAGCTCGGTGAAAGATTACACTGAGGAATTTTATAGATTAGACATCAGATCTGGACATGTTGAAGATGAAGTGGAAAGAATAGAAAGGTATCTGAATGGGTTAAGAAGTTCTATACAAGATTAGATCAACTTGGTAAAGATGGAAAGCATTGAAGAGGCATATCAGTTTTCCCTAAAAGCTGAGGAGAAATTGAACAAGAGATATGAACAAAGGCAAAGAGGAAAAGGTGTTAGATTCCCTAGAGGAAGAGGTAGATCTCATGGTGAAAATAATAGATCTAAACTAGACAAGAAAAATCCAAACACATATCAAGACAAAGGAAAGACCGAATGGAAAGGTGGAAGTTCATACTAAGGAAGAGGAAATTACTCCTGAGGTGGATATAAAAAAAGAGGGTTCCAAGGAACTTGTTACAATTGTGGGGAAGAAGGACATAGATCCTTTGAGTGTACACATGCAAGAAAGAATGTCGGTAGTAGTAGAAATGCTTTTGTGCAAGAGGAGTCACTGAATGAACCTGATAAGGAAGAAAATCTAATGATCAGAGGGATACTTTGAAGTGAGAAAGATAAGCAAGATCCTGTAAGGAAAATTTTTGTTCAAGACTAGATGTAGAGTTATAGAAAAAGTTTGGAAAGTAATTGTTGATAGTGGAAGCTCAAAGAATCTGGCATCTGAGGAGATGGTCACAAAGTTACAGTTGGAAATACTGAAACACCCAAAGCCCTATCAGATTTCATTGATCAAGGATGAACATACATTAATGCTAAGTGAACAATGTTTTGTGAATCTAAAAATTGGAAAGTATTATGATAAGGTAATGTGTGAAATTATGCCAATGGATTGTTGTCATATTTTGTTGGGTAGACCTTGGAAATATGAGAGACATGTTATACATGCTGGAAGAGTGAATAGATATACTATTTGGGATGATGGTAAGAAAAAAATCTCGTTACCTTTGGTTGAAGAATCTATTGGAGAAATATGTACATCTATGAAAGTTTGTTTGATGGAAGGTAGACATTTTTTTAAGGATTTGAAAATAAATGATATTTTTATTCTTTGATTCCTTAAAAACAAAGTAAGAATACAGAAGATGAAGTTCCTGCAAAGGTTGAGAAATTGCTTACCGAGTACAAGGAGATAATCTTAGATAATGTACTTGATGGTTTTCCACCGATGAGAGATATAAGTCATTGTATGGATCTGATTCCTGGAGCTAGTTTTCCAAATAAGGCACCCCATTGATTGACACCAATTGAAAATGAAGAACTCAACTAAAAAATTCATGAATTATTGAACAAGGGTTTGATCAAAGAAAGTTTGAGTCCATGTGTAGTACCAACAGTGTTAGCACCTTAGAAGAATGGAGAATGGTGAATGCTTATTGATTCAAGGGAAATCAAAAAGATAATAGTTAAGTATAGATTTCCTATACCAAGGATGGATGATATAATGGATTGTTTGAGTGGATAAAAATATTTTACCAAAATTGATTTGAAGACTGGGTATCATTAGATCAGAATCAGAGAAGGTGATGAATGAAAGAATGCTTTCAAGAAAAAAAAAGGTTTGTATGAGTGGTTAGTTATGCCCTTTGGTTTAACTAATGAATCAAGTACATTTATGAGATTGATGAATGAAGTTTTGAAGAAATTATTAAATAAATATGTGATTGTATACTTGGATCATATTATGATATTCAATAAGACTAGATAAGAGCATTTGATGCATATAAGACAAGTGTTGCAAATTTTTTAAAGAGGAAAAGTTGATGATAAATTTGAAAAAGTGTTCCTTCATGAAATAAGAACTTGTGTATTTAGGTTTTATGATTTCAAGTGATGGTTTGAAGATGGATCTTGAGAAAGTTGAAGCTATAGTTAGTTGGCCTAAACCTAAGAATGTGTAAGATCCTTTCATGGATTGGCATGTTTTTACAGGAATTTTATCATAAATTTCACTTATATTTGTAATGCTATGACTGAGACAATGAGGGGAGACAAAAGTGATTTCAAATGGACACATAAGCTGATAAGAGTTTTAAGACAAAAGGTTGTTGAATTACATATGTTAGCTTTACGTAATTTCAATAAGGTATTTCAAGTTGAATGTGATGCAAGTGGAAGTGCAATAGGAGCTATTTTGACTCACGAAGGTAAACTTGTTGCTTTCTTTAGTGAAAATTTGAATGATGCTAAAAGGAAATATTTTGTCTATGATCAAGAATTTTATGCTATTGTTTAAGCTTTGAAGAAATTGAGACTTTATATGATGCCAAGTGAATTTGTGTTGTATACTGATCATAAGGCTTTACAATATTTGGGTAGCCAAAATAAGTTAAATTAGAGACATATGAAATGGGTAGAGTATTTGCAAAGTTTCATATTTGTGATAAAGCACAAGAGTGGAGTTTCTAACTGAGTTACTAATGCATTGAGTAGAAGAAGATATTTGTTGACTGAAATGAGAATTGAGGTTCTTGGTTTTGATGACATGAATAATTTGTATGAAAATGACCCTAATTTTTCTGAGCAGTGGAGAGTGTGCAGAGCACCTATTCCAAATCAACCAAATAAGTATGAAGACTATTTCATTCAAGAAGGTATTTTTTTCAAAGGTATTCAGTTGTGTATACTAAGAGGATCAATGAGAACTAATTTGATCAAGGATGTTTAGAAATTTGTGAAAATTTGTAGAGTTTGTCAAGTTGCAAAAGGAGTAAGTCAAAATACTGGTTTGTATACACCGATCACTGTTTGTAAGAAATCTTGGAGTGATTTCTGCATGGATTTTTTTCTTGGCTTATCAAGGACAACAAGAGGTAATAATTCCATATTTATTGTTGTGGATAGATTTTCTAAGATGACACATTTCATACCATGTAAGAAAACATCAGATGCAATACATATAGCATATCTTTTCTTTAAGGAGGTTGTCATATTGCAAGGATTATCAAAGAGTATCATCTCTGACCGAGATAGTAAGTTTGTTAAGTATTTGTCGAAAACACTTTGCAAGAAGATGGACACTGAATTGAAATATATTTCTAGATTTCACCCTTAGACTGATGAAAAAATGAAGGTTGTAAACCATAGTTTGGGTAACATATTGAGATGTTAGTTGGAGACACACCAATTAATTTGGATTTGATGTTGGCACAAGCAGAGTTTGCATATAACAATTAAGTGAATATAAGTACTGGAAAGACAACTTTTGAGATTGTTCAAGGCACACAACTATGAGGTATATCAAACTTGAGAGATATTCCTGGAGAAGATAAAAGAAGTGATGAAGGAGAGAAATTTGATGAGTTTATGAAGACATTGCATGAAGATGTAAAACATAAGCTAGAGAAAAGTAATCAGAAATATAAGGATAGTGCTGATAGATCAAGAAGACATAAGAATTTTGAAGTTGGTGATGTGGTTATGGTTCATTTTAAGAAAGGAATATTTCCTATTGGAACATATGGTAAATTTAAAATGAAGAAATTTGGTCCTTGAAAGATAGTGAGAAGATTTGACAGTGAAAATGCTTATGAAGTAGAATTACCTGATGATATGGATATATCACCTATATTAAATGTTTAATACTTGTATGAATATCATAAACCTGATGAAGAAGTGAAAGTACCAAGTGATCATCCTAAGAAACAGATGGAAGAAGTTGAGAAGATTTTCAAACACAGGTTTGGCTGAGGTACATGATGAAAGAATTACATGGAGTATCTGATAAAATGGAAGAATAGACCAATTGAGGACTCATATTGGATTTATCAATCTAAGATGGATTCAATTCAGGTTGGACTTGACATATGATTCAAAGAATCATTTCTTTCAACCCCAAGAGTCTGATGTAGGAGCATCTTGGGTTCTTTGGCAATCATGATAAACAAAATATGTTTTATTTGGTTTAGTAGCTTGTTGGAGGCTGCTCGATAAAGTGTTTGGTAACTAATTTTGTTCTCTTGGTTGAAGACTTGTTTTTTTCTCCGCTTGGACTTGGTTACTTGTTTCTATCTTTCTTTGCTGATAGGTCTCAGTAGTTTTTCACCGACTGGTCTCTATGCTTGGTTGGCTTTCTTACTGAGTTGTTGTTTTGATGTTGGATCTTCTAGCTATCTTTTGCATTTAATTTCCATAGCATAATTAATGTTGGGATTTATCATTGGAATTCATGTGGAATTAAATCTAGGTCTTTGTTATTTGCTATGTTGGATCTTTAGGATCTGAGTGTCGACCTCTTTGGTGGACTCTTGTATATATTTGGTTTTCTATTCTTAGATTAGGAAGGAAGGATTTTGGGGGGATAAGGATAGTGTTAACAGATTCAGATCATAGGTCTATGACCTTTCATGTATGAAGATTATTATGTAAACATTTGTATGTACATGGCTAAAACCAGGAAGGCCTTATAGCCCGGCATGTAATAAGTTTGATGAAATAATATAAAGTTCTACTATTTTTCTCTCTCCCTTTCTGTGTTGTTTCCTATGAGTTGTTCTCTGAGGAGGTTTGGAAAGGTTGGAGTGCCTTGGGCCTCTGTTGTCCCTACCCTCCTTGCATCAGCTACTAAGCCTAAATCTATTCTAAGAGGTGAGTCATCAAGGGTAGCTGAAGTAAAAATTGATACATGAGAAGTTGAAGATGATAGCCAATTTGTTAGTATTGTAAAGAAGCCATATTTCTTTGTTACTAGTGTGCTTGTGTCTTTGGAAACTTTGTAGGATACTAGTGACCCTTTTTAAAGGTATACTGATAATATCAAGATGATATTGGAGGAAGCATTGATCTGAAAGTGGCAGAGAAGGAAGAACAAAAAGAGAGTGAAGATGAGGTAGCTAAAGACAAAGTAAATAAAGTTGAAGTAAAACAAGAAACTCATGTATATGTTTTTTCATCTTTATTGTTATCAAGTGGAGATAAAAATATGAGCCCTAACATTGAGAGGATGGATGAGGATGAATTGATGAAGCTATCTTACATAGCATTTGCCAAAGTAAAAGAGATATCTAAGTAGAAAGTTGAGAAACAGTCAAGGGAAATCTAAAGAGAAATTGACACCATCAACAAACTCCTACCTATACCTCTTAATTTTCAAGGATAGGTTACTCTAGAGAAATTGAACAAGGAATTGGATGACTTTGACAGTCACTATGAGTCCCTAGAAAAGATTGCAGAAGAAAAAATAGAACAAAAATACTTAGTAAAGAAGTTAGAAGAAGTATGCAAGTCTATTGCATGGGACTTGGCCATACTGGAAAAATCAAAGACTGAAGCAAAGAGTTGTGTAGCACATGGAAGGAATTTATATAGTTACTATGTAAATCCCATCAAACATCTTTGAAACATTAAGGACATCATAAAAAATGACAAACAAACTCTAGATAAGTTGATGCACAGTTGTGAGACCTCCTCACACACTGTATTGGAGTTAGACAAATAAGTGTCCATACTATTGCACAAATTGAGTGTATTGGAGATAAAGAAAGGGAGATTTATGGGAAGATGTGGTATAATAAAGAGTTTAATTACTCCTAAGTTATTAATTCTTCAGATACACCTATCATACATGGAGAAGACACCGCAAGCTCTCTCTAGGAACATGCCTATTGAGTTAAAGGAAGTAGAGACATCTTCTTTTTCACTAAATGGAATGATTCATGTGAGTTAGATATTGGTAAAGGCTTGGACAAAAGAAGTAAAGATCTTTGAATGCTCTTTCCAAGGTGTTCTTAAGATGGTCTAAATTTTTGGGTAAGCAGCTGCATAAATTTTGTTATATATTCTACATTTTTGTATACCTTTTCCATTGATGTCAAAGGCAGAGAAGAGACAATATGAAAAATGTATAGAGGAAAGATAGATAAGGTAATCTAGTAAATATGTAAAGGAGAAAAAGAAGTGCAATTATATATATATATATATATATATATATATATATATATATATATAAAATCTGCACCATCGGTTTACTCTACATCAACAGATAGGGCACAACACTATCCGACGCCAATGTTACCCGATGACAAAAAGGTAAAAGAAACCCGATGAGTAACAATAGTGCTACCCGATGAAATAGAAAAGAGAGGAACCTAATAGATATAGGGAACCTGACAGATACAGGGAACCCAAAAAATAGTTTAGTCAAGGAACGTCGATAGACTTCAAGTTCAAACCGATGACCAAGAATTGACAGTCAGTTATATCCCGCACAAAGTGGATCTAACTTTCCACGTTAGATAAATTACCAAATTTGTATTTATAGCTTCTTTATTTTCTTTTAAATCCATTATGTGCGGAGGAATCAATGTAATTATTATTGTTTTAACTATTTTTACAGTTTTAAAACATGCAAACTAAAGATCAAGGTCAAGTTGTAAACCTTGGATCTAAGAGTTAACATTGTAATGCATGAATTCTAAGATAGGTCAAATACTTGTATAAATAGGTGCTCAATCTATTGAAAATAGTTGTTGATCAATGAAGATAGTAGCCACGGAGAGAAACTAGTGACTAGATAGAGAATTCAAGTAGAAGGACACAAACAAAATCAAATCAATTTTCAAGAATAGAACAGAGGCTACCGACAAGCAGAGAAAAGGTATTCATCACTAACTTAAGGTGATATTATTATTGTAAGAGCTTTAATAGATCTATAAATCAGCAATAGTAGATTGCATATAGTTAGGTCAACATTTTTACTCATTCTAACAAGTGTAGTACACTAATGAGATCCTTTCAAGAAAGGTGGGCTTAATCGTCCTATTGTAAATCTCATAACTGAGTGCACACTTAAATCAGCATTGCTAAAGCTCTTAACAGAGTAGATCTTAAAAATTCTCCACCTTAATACACCTAATAGGGTATATCATCAGAAGTGTTTAAATTGTAAGCCTTAACTGGCTCCCTTCCATTCTACCAATAGTGAAGTTTTGTGGGTGCCATCCCTACTACAGTTTTTACTTCCTAATAGGAGTTTTCTGTGATACCATATCTTGTGTTATGTGATTATCATTTTCATGAATGTTTCTATGACTATTGAAAACTATTAAATATTGTGAACAAACAATACATACATAAGAAAGAACAACAGTAATGGTTGGTAATACATAATTGAATGATTACTAATGATGAATTGTAAAAAGTGTTAAAAGTTTTAGAGGTACTGATTCACCCCTCCCCTCTAAGTACTACTTCCCATTACTTCCAACAATTGGTATCAAAGCTTAGTCTCTTCTTGGAAAGCTTAAAGGCTTAAGATAAAACATCATATAATGGAGAAGTAAAAACTTGATAAGAATATTGAGAACAAAAAGCTTGAGATATAGATGTTCTATGAACACTATAAAGAAGAAAGAATCAAGATGAGAGAGCTACTGGATGAGAGAAAAGGTATGGCTACTCAGAATAATGAAAAAGACTATCAAAAAGAAGAGATTCTAGATTTCTTTGAATCTTCATGATCAAATACAAGTAATACATCAGATACATTTGAAGAGAACATCACAAATCTAAAGGAGATCAATCAACATTTGACAGAGCAAATAAAGATGTTGTAAATCGGTCAAGAGACCCAGATGGTAAGAATGATTGATGTGATGAGTTTTGCCAGACAAGCTAAAACACAAAGAACACTTGCTATTGATGAAAGAAGGAAGATTTTAGAGAAATTACTAGAAAAGGAAATGAAAATTCAAAGACATGTTGAGCATCACCATGATCTCACAAATTAGATTATCCTTATGAGTCAAGAAGCAAACAGAATAAATGTGGAACTCATTAAGAGAATATAGATTATCGGTGAACTAAGAGAAGAAAATGAAAAGCTAAAGCAAAAGCATGAGATTAGAATTCAGCAACAACATAATGAGATTATCATAAAGGCTAAAGAAAGCAATAAAAGAATGGATGACTTTCTTGAAGGACAATGAAGAGTCAACACCAACAACAGTATAGGCTTTACCAAAAATGGAGAATCATCAAACCTAAAGAATATCTATGAAAATACAAGACCAAGAAAGCTGACGTGAAAGCACTGTGGAAAGCAAGGGCACACATCAAAAGTATGCAAAGGTAAAATGAAAGGTACTCTTAAATCTACACCTACATCTTCATTCATAGGATTCTGTTATAAATGTAACAAGAAAGGACATATGGATCGTGAATGCAAGAGAAAGATAGAACAACCAAAGAAGGAAACCTACATGGACAAATACTGTCCTACATGCAAGATGAATGGGCACACATCTAAAGGATGCTGGAAAAAGAAAAAGCAAGCATGGAAGCCAAAAGGTAAAGAAGTTCCTTATCAACCAAAGAGAATCGGTAATGAATATGTATGGGATTACAACACTTGGAAAAATTGTACAACATGTGGCAGATATGGTCACATTGCTGCAAACTACATGAGAGCATGGACCAAAAGGTCTAGAGGTTGGTCAAACCCTGGAATGATATGCTTACACTATCATAAAGTTGGTCATCTCAAGAGAGATTGCAAGGATCGATTGAAAGAAACAAGCACATATCCTAATGGAAACACCATTGAAGATATATGGAGGGCAAGAGACAAAATGTGGAGAAAGGCTTCAAGCAATGATGAAGCTAGAGCAAGCAATGCAAATGGTGACACCCCATCTAATGAATCTGGTGACATCACCAACCCCACTTCAGATGAACAAGTAAGTATGGAATTGAACTATACCAAGCTATATTTTGCATCAGTTCCATTATACAAATTGATAGATAGTCAAAATATGCATGAACCAAAGATGCATATTACTTTACTTATTACAAATCTAAGAATGCAACACCGTCGATAAACACTTACTGAAAATCATCGGTGAACATAATACTGAGTTGTGTACACTTACCAGAAATTATCAGTCAACTAGTAAAAATACTAAATTACCATTGAAACCTGACGCCCGTCGGTAAGTAAGCAAAGTTCAAAAGTTGTCATGATAGTATACCGATATCTATCGGTAAAAGAGAAATGGTTAAAAACTACCCAAAGCATCATGTCTTCACTGACGATGATTTGAAATATCCTCCTGATGAAACTTGTCTTCATGTACCAACGAGTCATTGAGCATTTAATGCAAAGACTTAGGGAAAAAAAGTCTATAAATAGTCGATGTTACAATTTCATTTTTCACCCATGATTTGAAGAGAAATCAGACCAAAAACCAAGAAATTAAAGAGAAGAAAGCAGAAGCGTCCCCAGATTGATTTAGCACAACAACAAACAAATCTTCCATCACTATTACAAATTGAAGTAAGTACCAAAGGCACCGAAAGATCTCTATCATTGTTTTATCAAGAAATCCCTAATTTCAAAGATACCCTAAACACTTGAAATACAATGGCAACCACCTTAAGAACCAAGAAGATGAAGAATGAGAAGAGGAATATGGTAAAACTGATCAAGAATAGTACATGTGTGGAACCAAAGTATAAAATCTACCCAGAAATTACATCAAAAATCGATGAATCCGGTGCATTTTCAAAAATTCCACCTAGGGTTTTTCTCATAGAATATGTTAGGTCTTATATTCACTGTAAGATCACAGAGATAGGTGATGTTGAAATGGATGAAGCTTTTAAGAAGCTGTGTGATGCTGAAGGAAAACTAAAGGAAGAGAACAAACACTTGGAGGTCAAAGGGTTAACTAATGCCCTACATTTCTCGAGGGAATTCAAAAAAAAATGGATAAGGTTAGTCTTGAGCAGGATGCATGACAGAAAGATATGGCTAGACCAACCCAAGAAAATAACCAAGGATGTTCTTCACATTGTCACTAGTTATTTGATAACCGACAAGCCTAGGGCACACAAGCATCCATCGATGAAAGAAGTTGAAAAACTCACCAATGTAGAAGGAGACAATAGAGGTCTCAAAGTGAACACAATCACTGACAAAGAGATAAAATTTGGAGCGTGTGTGATTGGGTATAGAATCTTTCAGGCTATCAGAATGAACAACATTTCTACAACAACAGTAAGCACAGCTTACAAGATAGTAACAAAAGGAATTCAGGTGGATCTATGTGAGATCCTATTAACACAACTTGATGAGAACATGATCAAAATCAGGTCTGCAAAGACCAACACATGTAAGTTTGGATCACTTATCATGTGTATATTTTTCTATTTTCAAGAATACTTGCCTTTAGTAGGAAAAGTTGTATAGGACACTACCAAACTGGTAACCCAATAGATTAGTGAACTGATTAAGTCACTAGGAGACAACTTTGAGTCTATTATTTCTGCATACTTCCTTGAGTTCAAGGAAAATATGATGGAAAGAACTAGGATTCCTGAACAGCTAGTTGAAAAACATAAATATGAGATATGTTTTATGGCTGACACAGATTACACACATATCAAACTGGTTGTACCAAGAATAGCTTGGTTAGCACCATTAGATTATGAGATCAATATTGATCAAGTTACAAGTGCAATTGAGGCACTAATCAATGAGCTCATTGATAAGAAACAACCAAGGTTTGGAACATATGAAGAGGCCAAATATAAGATAAAACAAGGCCTAGAAGTCAAGAAGACTATAAAAAAAAAGGATAAAATGGTTAAGAATCTCAAGAATATTCTATCACTTACAGAGGAAGAACATGATCAACAAGAGGAAACCGATGAACAGGGCACCATCGGTGAAGATAAGGAAGAAAAGAAATCAGATACAGAGGCAACTAAATCTGATACACCTCCATCTCCACCTCTTGCAAAGAAGAAAAAGACAAGGAGTTAAACTGCTGCAATCGATAGCACACTGCTTAAGAAAGGTCAAGTAAGGACCTATATGAGGAAGTAGCTAGCTAAAAGAACTAGACAACAAACTATCAAAATCACACCACCAAAGAAGAGGAAAAGGTTGGTTAGGATAAAGGCTAACTTGGATGACACTAAAGGTGATGAGCCTGATTTAGTGAATAAGAACTTCAGAAATCAAATAGTTGATGAAGCTGCCAAATCCATTGCTACACATGGTACAATGACTGATAAGAAGATTAGACAATGGGATACACTAAACCCAAAGGATCAAAATAAAATACAAGAGGCAGTCAGAAAGTCAATGATCAAGAACAAGTATGCACCTGTAGAATTTGTAAATCAAATACCTAACGCGCTAGGTAAAAGAGTATACCAACAATGGTCATATGCCTTGCAAATAGAAAGAGAAGAAAGGGTAAGGGTACTTGTGAGACTGATGCCTCCTGAATCCAAAGTTGAAGAAATAAAAGAAGTACTAAAGAAAAACTCAAGTAAATTTGTAGCCAAAATAACGACATACAAAGTACTAGAGAACAAGTTTATAGAACTAGATTCAATGACAAAAACTAAATGGAGACAACCCCTAGATCTACCGACAGAGTCAAAAAGTGGTGAGAAACAATTACTTCTCACAAACACACCTCATATAGAGGAGGAATCAAAAAATGCAAGTCCTCATCATATTGCTCTAGACAATACTGAAAGTGATAATGAGCCTATTAACGTAGACATAGTCATGCATGATAATATCCAAGATATCACTAACTATGACTCTAATAATGATCCGAAGAAGAAAGATGATGTAATATTTATAACAGTTAAGGATCAAAAAATCCATCAAGAATTGCATACATCAGATGATAAAATAGTTGACATTGCTGATGAACAAGTGCAAGACACTTCAATCATGCAGTCAAAAGTACAAGACCCTGCAGAAGATATACAAAAAGGTGAGGATATCACTGTTGACAAGGCTCAAACTGATGAGAAGGAAACCACTATTTACAAAGCCCAAGCTACAAATCAAATTAACATGCCTATCTTAATGAAGGCAATAAAGATACTAGAGGGAAATGAAGGATCAAATGAAAAGGAAACAAGCACACCCAAGGAAAAGGGTGATGGAGAAGCCAAAGAAAAAATAGATACAACTGCAGAGCAAGCTGCAACCAATGTTCAGAATGATACTTCTACTGATTAGAATAAGGAAGAAACTCAAAAGGAAACATGGGAGAAACCAACAGAGAAAGGTTAAGAAGGAAAGAAGGATGAGATGGAAAAGAAATCAGGAGCACATTCTGCAAAAACACCCAAGGTTAATGAAGAGATGTCTTCACATAATTGACAGGTGCCCACTGAGTAGAAGACACAAGATGCATCCTCTACAAAAACTTCATAAAGTAATTCAGAGTGAACAAATGAACTAGCTATGGTAGTTCATACATCTACATCCCCTCAAATCTCAAAGAAGAAGAAAGGAAAGAATAAGAATCCAGTAACTCTTGATGAAATCATTGAGATTCCAATCTATGATCCAAGAACATTGGATCCAACTACATTGAAAAAATATGCTAAGCTCTGTGAAATAAAATCTATTCAAGACAAACTAAAGAGAGCAGTAAAAGAGGCCAAGGTACTAGAAGTAGCCAGAAATATACTTCAACAGATTGTACCTGACATAAATATTGATCAAAAATCTCTGATGCTTGATCAACTGGTCATACTCACAGTTGCAATAAAATCTTAGAATACTGATGCTGAGAAGGTTATGGAAGAGACTTGAACAAAAGTATGAGTTCAAGCTAGCCGAGAAAATAATCCAGGAAGTGGCACTGAAAAAGGTCAAGCTATCTGAATTGGTAAGTACAATTGATCCAATTTTATCAGAAGCCCTTACCTTAATAAAGAAATTGTGCACTTTAGATCAACTCACTGAGGAGTATATGGACAAGATAGAAAAAATAGATGCTGATATTAATTCCAGTGTACAGAGTCTAACCAACAAAGAAGAAGAACTTAAATTACACAATGAACAAATCATATAGGCTAGAAAATAGAGAAAAGACACACAGTTTGCAGAGATGAACTACAAAGATGAGGTAAACAAGCTCCAAGTTGAGCTCTTACCGACACATACACTCCTACAACAACATATGACATAGGAAAACACCCTAATTGCCACCCCAAAAATGTTTGTTCTCGACAGTATTTATGATATGCACGCAACGCTAGAGCTGCAACACATGGCACTAGAAGAATTGAAGGAACAATCAGAAAACATGCTTGAAGATATCAAAACAACCCATTCTAACATATTTGACACATCATAAGTTGCACATTTCTATCACAATTTTGGCATATTATAAGTTGTACATTTTTGTTATCAGTATCAAAGAAAGGGAAAATTTGATATGTTCACTCACCTCAGTTAAAAGGAAGAAATCACATGTATAGTAAAAGAAAGGGGAAATAATGTACATATAGGGAACATGTACATATATATATACTATACCAGTGCACATAGTTAGGGAGAGTCATATTATGACAAGGATATAAACATGGTGTATACATACTAAAAGAGTTTAGTATTATGTACATATCAGTTTTTGATACTAATGTCAAAGGGGGAGATTGAAGGCATTATATTTTTCCATCAGTATACTTAGAGAAAAATATGATCTGCACCATCGGTTTACTCTACACTGACAGATAGGGCACAACACTATCTGACGCCAAGGTTACCTGATGAAAAAAAGGTAAAAGAAACCTGATGAGTAACAAAAGTGCTACCCGACAGAACAACAAAGAGAGGAACCCGACAGATAGAGGGAATTCGATGAATAGTTTAGTCAAGGAACACTGACAGACTTCAAGTTCAAACTAACGACCAAGAACAAACAGTCAGTTACATCCCGCAAAAAGTGGATCAGACTTTCCATGTTAGATAAATCACTGAAGTTGTATTTATAGACTCTTGATTTGATTTTAAATCCATTATTTGTTGAGGAAGCAATGTAATTATTATTGTTTTAACTAGTTTTACTATTTTAAAATATGCAAACTAAAGATCAAGGTCAAGTTGTAAACCTTGGATCTAAGAGTTAACATTGTAATGCGTGAATTACAAGATAGGTCAAATACTTGTATAAATAGGTGCTCGATCCATTGAAAATAGTATTTGATCAATGACTATAGTTACCACAAAGAGAAACTAGTGAGAAAACAGAGAATTCAAATAGGACACAAACAGAATCAAATCAATTTTCAAGAACAGAACAAAGGCTACCGACAAGCAGAGAAAAGTTATTCATCTATCACTTAAGGTGATATTATATATTGTAAGAGCTTTAATGGATCTATAAATCAGCAATAGTAGATTACATATAGTCAGGTCAACATTTGTACTCATTCTAACATGTGTAGTACACTAATGAAATCCTTTCAAGAAAGGTGGGCTTAACCATCCTATTATAAATCTCATAACTGAGTGCACACTTAAATCAATATTGCTAAAGCTCTTAACAAAGTAGATCTTAACAGGTCTCCACCTTAATACTCCTAACAGGGTAGATCATCATAAGTGATCAAATTGCAAGCCTTAACTGGCTCCCTTCCATTCTGTAGATAGTGAAGTTTTGTGGGTGCAATCCCCACCACATTTTTTACTTCCTAATAGGATTTTTTTGAGATACCATATCTTGTGTTATCTATTTATCATTTTCACGAATGTTTCTATGACTATTGAAAACTACTAAATATTGTGAACAGACAATACATACATAAGAAAGAATAACAGTAATTGTTGGTAATACAAAATTGAATGATTACTAATGATGAATTGTAAAAAGTGTTAAAAGATTTAGAGGTACTAAATTCACCCCTCCCCTCTTAGTACTACTTACCATTAATTCTATATATATATATATATATTGATGACATGTAATTGATTGAATGTTTGATAATGTTAAGTTGAAGATGATGCAATACTTTAAATCTATTAATGATTTGTATTGTTATTGATGTCAACTTGATATCATCTGTACAGTCATGTACATAATGCAAAGGACTTCAGAGAATCAATGGAACAGAGATTATGCTTTCAGCAATGCATAAAAGTCAAGTATTCACTAAGTGACAGACAACACCGACGGAGTGCACACCATCGGTAAAGGAAAAGAAAAAGTCATAGTGATACCCGACAAGCAGAAGACAGTATTTCCCAATGAAGAAAAATCATAGTGTTGCCCGACGGATGGAGATCCTGAAGCTGACTGGAGTTACATCGACAGAACTGACAGTTGTCATAGACGACTAAATGTAAAATTTACTGACAGAACAAAGACTTCAGAAAATGTCAAAATATCTAGCTGGCAGAGCTTAAGGATAGACTTAACTGGTTGTTTTATTTGTTTTATTTTCCCAAAGGTAATTAATTGATTTAAATAAGATTTGGACAGTTGGCAAGAAGATAACTATGAGATAAATCAGGAGTTAAAGCCATAAATTAGATTGGCTGGATTGTTTTTCACACCAAGAATCAAGAATTAAGGAATATCATGTCTATATAAGAGATAAGAATAATTCATTTCCACAAGAAATCACATACACATAAGGGGAGTGAATAGAAAGAGGATGTTGAAGAGAAACTTATGAAGGATAACTTCATACAGTCCTAATCAATCAAGCTGAAGGAGAGCTAAAGAATTCTATAGACATCGACGTACAGTGAAGCACAGCCTCATAGAGAAAAAAGTGTGGAGCACAAGGAATTTAATTGATACATTGATCAGAGAGGTATTGTACTTAAATAGATCTAAAAATCTACAACTCAAGTTGCATTAGAAATAGGTCATAATGTTTCAGTTTAACCATTGAAGCATCAAGTCTCTTAACAGAGCAGTACTTAACCATCTTCTATAATTGAGGTATGTCCTAATAGATTTCCAGAAAGGTTGATTCATGAAAGTAGCATTGAAATTGCATAAAGCCTATTGACAGCCTAAGAAGAAGATTGATTCAAGGATAGTAGCAAGATTTGCCTAAATCCTATTGACAGTCTAAGAAGGAGGCTGATTCAAGGAGGGTTGTAAAATAGATGCCAGATACTAAGTGACAACCTCTATATATAAAATCCTCTAACAAGGTCACACCTAAAAGTGTGTTTGTAACCTTTAATAGGGTTGGCTCCTAACAGGGCTCACTTCAAAAGAGTGAAAATTTGGGCTACTGGTCCCAGTGGTTTTTTTTTTCTTAACAGGGTTTCCACGTTAAAATCCATGTGTTATGTGTGTATGGTTTATTACTTTATTATTTCACATTTCACATATGCATTTATGGATTGATTGGTATACTTTGCATATTTACTGAGTATCGATAAATAGTTTTACTGCTTATCAGTTATCAAGGAGAATAAGGACAGACAAGGTAAAGTAATAGACAGTCAAATATTATAAGTATTTCATGGCATGCATCTTGTAGGGACTTAATAATATGAGATGTATTTGATTGGTGGTTAGTGATTAAAGGATAAGTTTTTGAGGCCACTGATTCACCCCCCCCCTCTCAGTTATTACTAACAATTGGTATCAAAGCTTGTGTTCTTAGAAGGAAGGTTTCAAGACCTAAGTGAAGATCACAAGATGAACAGATGAGATGTGCCCAAGTTGAACAAAAACAACTTTGCTTCATGGCAAAGTAGGATAAGACTCCACTTATCAGGTATTGGTAATGATGTTACTCAATACTTAGATACTCAATATGTGGTGCCTATAGGACCATTGATAGTAGATCAATTGAGAGAAAAGTATGAGCATAACTGCATGGTTATAGAGATTTATTCCTCACTCTCTGATGTTGAATTTGAAGATGTCAAGGACTACAAAACTGCAAATAAAATGTGGGACAAACTGAAGCTTGTACATGGAGGCGATACAAATTTTCTGAGAGCCAAGGTAGAAAGCCTTAGAGGAAAGTTTGAGGATCTCAGAATGAAATAAGGAGAAAACATCACACATTACATCACAAGAATAAAAGAAGTAGTCAATGCTATACGAGGTGTTGGAGGTACACTTGAAGAGGAAACAGTGGTAAGTAAAATTTTAATAACCTTATTGCCTATATATGCTATTATAGTTTCTGCTATTCAAGAAATGAGAGCAGTAGAAAATAATATAGTTACTCTTGATAACCTAATTGGTAGACTGATTTCATTTGAGATGAATAACTTTGACAATAGTGTCTTACCAAGTTTAGAGTCTGCATTTAAGTCTTCTATGAAAATAAGAAAATCCAACCATAGATACTCATCTAGAAGGGACAGTGAGAGTGAAAGTGAAGAAGAAGATCTATATGAAATAGAAGCACTTATGGCTAGAATAATACAGAGAGGCAAAGGTAAATACAAAGGCAAACTACCACTTGTATGCTTTAATTGTAAAGAGATTGGACACTTTGCTGCAAGATGTCCTAAAAGAAGAAAAGATGATAGAAGTAATGACAGATCTTTTGAGAAGAAATATGATAAAGGTGATAACAAATATTACAGAGGTTACTGAAAATCAAAAAGAAAGGATCCCTGAGCTACAAGGATAAAGGAAAGAAGGCTAGCTACTTGGCCACTTGCAAAGATTAAGATACTGAAACCGAACCTGATGATGACATTGAGATGGTATTTGTAGCTGTGAAGGATGATTCAGATGAAGATGAAAGGTATGAAGAAACTGCACTCATATCTAAGGTTAGTAGGAATGATATCTGGATTATAGATAGTGGTTGCACTCACCATATGACCAGTGACACAGAAAAGTTTAACACTTTTGAATATTATAATGGTGGTACAGTAAGAATGGGAAATGATACACCTTGTCCAGTTGAAGGTAAAGGAACAATAATGTTGAATAACCTAATTAAATGTGAAAATACTTATTGGGTAAAAAGATTGAATTATAATTTGTTGAGTGTTTCTTAGCTGAATAATTTAGGTCACAGAGTAGCATTTGAAAACAAGAAGGAAAAGATCTTCAATGAATTAGGAAAACTAATGGGTGCCGGTGAACAGACTAAAGGTAACTTATTCTATCTAACTGATACTAACACCAGTTGCTTAATGACTAGAAACGAAGACATATGGTTGTGGCACAAAAGAATGTGTCACGTGAATTTTGACAACATGATGAAAATAAGCAAAAGAAGAAGTGTAAGAGGCTTACTGATGATGACAAAGCTAGACAACATCATGTACAAAAATTGTCAAAAAGGTAAAATGACAAAGTCTAATTTCAAAAGTAAAACCCATACATCTGATGATATTCTAGAACTAGTCCATACTGACTTATGTGGACCTATGAGGACAAAGAGTTATTATGGAGATAGATACTTTATTATCTTTGTTGATGATTACTCTAGAATGATGACAGTCATGTTTCTAAAAGAGAAATTTGAAACATTCAAGATGTTTAAATGGTATAAGGCTATGGTAGAGAAACAAAGTGGTAAGGATCTAAAATGTTTAAGATTAGATAGAGGAGGAGAATTTATATCAAATGAATTCACTTATTTTCTGTAATGAGCATGGTATAAAAAGACAGGTCTCTGCACCAAGAACACCACAACAAAATGGGATTGTTGAGAGAAGAAACAAATAAATAGTTGATTGTGCAAGAACACTAATGATAGAGAAGGACATCACCCAAATCTTCTGGAGGGAAGCTATTAGCATTGTTTTTTATACACTTAACAGAGTAAAATTAAACAAGGACACAAAGAAGACACCTTATGAGCTATGGTATGGTAAAACACCCAATGTATGTTACTTCAAAACATTTGGTAGTCAATGTTATGTATTAAAGGATGATAGAAATGGAAAGCTTGATGCCAAAAGTGATGAAGGTATTTTTCTGGGGTATTCTACCAAGAGCAAAGCTTTTAAATGTCTAATCAAGGCTTCT
>MU222845.1:121411-181268 GCA_018584345.1 Thuja plicata
ATTCAGGATTGTTCATGAACACATTAGGGTTTTTATTTATGGAAAAATATCATTTATGAATGATTTCTTTGAGTGGAACATAATTTTGGAGTTAAGGCTTGCTAAATGACCAAGTCCAAAAAGTAGTTTACTGGCTATAGGAGTACAGTTTTACGAAGCGAACATTGTATATCATTAATGAAGACATGCAAGATTAGAGGAAGATACTTTGGGGTATGATAGACCTTCAATTAAGGTCTCTTGAGTTTTGGAGTTCATAAATGAAACATATAGATGTTTGAAGACAGTGATACATCGAGACAGAGAAGGTGAATGGTCATGATGATTGAGGGAGTGTAATGTGGACTCCAAATGTTCTATGTTGGATTTGGATTGTGTATTACTTATATTTTGGTAGTGTATGATCACCAAACTTGTATTTACTTTTTGTATAAGTGTTAGTTCTATTTTTTGAAGTATTTGGGAGTCATCTGGGTATGTAATAATGTATATATTTGAAAATGTTTTGTGAAGTGAAGTGATAGGGATATTCTTTCTCCTGAGTCAGCTTGACTCACTCTAGGCCTCTTCTCTTAGACATAGTAGTGATTAATCACAAAACCTAACCTATGGGTAGAATACTAGATTCAATTACCCTTCACTTTAAGAACCTCTCTACCAATGATGAATTCATACTAGACTAAACCTACAAGGGCATATCCAAATTCAACTACTCAAACTCCTCACAAACACTTATAGGGTAGGTATTACACTTCCTCTTGACCAATTACTTCATTCTTGAAGATTCAGAGCCTTATCTCATTCGTACATTCATCAAATACCTTGTTTCAAGGAGTAGGCCTAGGAGTTCCTTTTAGCCCTAATCAGGCTCCTAAACAACATTAACTCCCAAAATTCACAAAGGATCCAAAAAATCATCTTGGATCCAGATACCCTTTTTGGAAAATAAAGGATTTTTAGGGTAAGGGGTCCTCAAACCATTCGTACTATACTTCAAAACCATTAGGAACCATGTCCTTAAAAGTAGGAATAATAGGTCTGTTTGTGGAAAATCTTCATAAAACCAGATGAATTTGATTCATTGGCCTCCACCAATTCCTATAGAGTCTTCTCACCTTACTAATAACATCCTCCATGCATTGGATCCCTTCATTCAATCCTACAGTGAAAATGAAATACATTGTTCCTCAATTGACCCTAGCCGGGTTATAGCCAAGTTCGCTTAGGGAAAGAGCTCAAAAATAACATTGTGACTTATAAGCCTAAAAAAAAGGAAACTACTATGAAATGACCCATATACCATTCTCCAAGGCACAAATGTTTTCTACAGTTGTAAATGCCTAGGGAGTCATTTTCATATTTATAGTCCTGTCTAGTCCAGAGATCCCAGAGCAAGAAGATTATTTACATACAATGCACAAAAAAAACTCTCTAAGATAACCTAATTTAGTATAATCATAAAAAAACAATTAGAACCTAGTTACATTGAAACAAAAAACAATTCAATCCATTTTTCAATGCTTGTAACAAAACTTAGAGAAAACACAGTAACTATTCCTTCCAAACACTTCTCAATATGTGTCAAATGGTAAGCAACCCCCATACAAAGTTTTGAAGACCCTTAAATATGTATGGATAACCCAATATAGCTATCAAAACTAACCCATAACTAACTTTGGGCAATTTTCCATATTTTGACAAAAATGTTTTTGAGCAGCATTTAAAAGTTGCAAAGTTGCTCAAGCAACTTTTGCACTTTTTACATTTTTTTCTATTTTACCTTTCTAGCACCATGGTTGGATACCAAAAGGTAAAACATGATTTTCTAAAACCTAAAACACCTCAAAAATTTCCTTCTAAGCAGTTTGGCTTCCAAACACACATTTTATCCCATTTTGTCCATCAAAAACCTCACAAAGGTCACTTGGACCAAAAACCTCACAACTGAACACAAAATCTCCTAAAACATTTCAAATTGATCCTATACTTCCTTAAACACTCTTAGAAAACATTAAAAATACTTCTCATGACAAATGGAGGACTTCATGCCTAGGTGCTCCTGCACCATGCTCCCCCTCTAGACAAAGAAGTTAAGTGACACTAGGAGTCAACAATGCAATGTCTATTCCCAACTTTTTGAATTCTTCCTCAGCAACCCATGTAGCCTCTTGTTCTTGAAGATGTTTCCATTTGACAAAATGTTCCATGTCTTGTCTTCTTCTTAATTCTGGAGTTCAGGATTATTTCATCTTGTGGCTTGGGTGTAGTTGGTAAGGGCACATCCCTAGTAATCTCATCCAAATCATTAGAAATATTTGTCTCTACTAGTAATGGACCCTTGTATGCAACTAATTCTTGAAAATTAAAGACTGATGAGACTGACAACTCTAGAGGTAGATCAATTTTATATGCACTCTCCCCATACTTTGCTAGTATCTTACATGGACCTATCCTCTACATATACAACTTGCTAAGTATGCTTCTCAGTAATCTTTCCTTATTCAAATGTACCATTACTAGATCCCCAACTTCAAATTGCAATTTTTTCTGCTTTGCACCTACCTTAGTCTTTAATCTCTAAGTTTCCTCTACGAGTGTTTGTTTCACTTGTTTGTGTACTTCCTTCATTGATTTGGCAAAGTCTTCAGCATGTCCACTCTTTCCCTCCATGTTTTCCAAGTCTCTAATCTCACAATTTTCTCTCGGGTGAACACCATACACTACTAAAAATGGAATTTTACTAGTGGTCCTATTGACACTATCATTGTAAGCATATTTAGCCTGGGATAGGACTTTGTCCCACATTTGTCCATACTTTTCGTTAAGAATATCATAAGATTCCCTAAAACCTTGTTTATGACCTGTGTTTGGCCATCTATTTTAGGGTGACAAGATGACCCAAAAGAAATATTTTTTTCTAGTCTCTTCCATAATTTTTTCCATTAATGCCCCATAAAATTGACATCTCTATTTGAGACTATGCTGAGCGGTAATCCATGGATTATCACAACTTCTCTAAAGAACAATTCAGCTATATAGATTGTATCATGTGTTGTCTTTCATGGAATGAAATGGCTCATCTTACTGAACCTATCAAAAAATACAAAAACACTATCCATTGTAGTGCTTGTCCTTCGCAACCCTACTATGAAATCCATAATAATACATTCCCATGGTCTATTGGGAATGTGAAGGGATTGATTATATAAATCAACATTAGAAGTCTTACCTTTGGCTTTATGACACACCAAACATTTCTCCACATACTTTCTCACATCTCTCTACATCCTTGGCCAATAATAGAATCTCTGAACCAATTCAAGGGTCTTTTTGAGACCAAAATGACCAACAAAAATCCATTTTTTTATGTATAATATGCAAACTGACCATGAAATTGGTTGTTGAACTCCACACATACTTTATAGGCCTCTGAGAAGTCTTCATCATATTTATACATATCCTTGAAGCTTTCTACTCCAATACTTTGTAACTACACCTCCTAAACAATGAGTAGCCTTCGGTTCAATACATCACCAACCTTATTCATCTGCCCCTTCTTGTGCTTTATGGTGAAGGTATAAACCTGTAAGAACTCCATCCACTTAATATGTATGTTACTTAACTTCTCTTGGGTGTTTATGTAACTCATAGCTTTGTTAATCAGTGAAGACTACAAACTCTTTCGGTAGGAGATAATGTCTCCACTTCCTAAGGCCTTGAACTAGGGCATAGAGTTCTAGGTTATAGGAGGATTACTTCTTATTGGAATCATTTAAATTTTCACAATAAAAAGCCACTGGTCTACTTTCTTGGGTTGAAATAGACCCTACTACTATGCTACTATCATCACACACCAATGTAAACAATTTTTGAAAAATTGGTAACATTAGGATGGGTTGGGTGGCTACCTTTGTGTTTAACAACTCAAAAAATCTATTGGCTTCTTCAGTCGACCTAAACTTATTCTTTAACCCACCCTTAATAGTATCTAGCACTAGAGCACGTATGGAACTAAAACCCCAAATAAATTTCCTATGAAATTGTGTAAGCCCATGAAAACTCCTTACCTCTATACCAGATGTGGGATTAGGCCAGTTGAGTATATCCTCTAGCTTGCTAGGATCCATCTTCAATGACCATCGTGAAACCACAAATCCAAGATACACTAATTCTTGTTTCATGAACTCATACTTTTCCAAGTTGATTGCCAACTATTCTTCTTGTAACCTCTTCAATACAATATGCAATTGCTTTAAGTGCTCTTCCTTGGTCTTGTTGAAGATGATAATGTCATCAAGATATACTACCACGAATACCCCTATGTAGTCCTTAAGAACTTCATTCATCAATCTCATGAATGTGCTTCGCACATTGCTAAGCCCAAATGGCATGACAAGCCATTCATATAGTCCTTTTATAGTCTTTAAGGTTGTTTTCCATTCATCCCCTTCCTTTATGCAGATTTGATGGTATCAACTCTTTAAATCCAACTTTGTGAAGTATTTAGCCCCACCAAGATAGTCCATTAGGTCCTCAATCCTAGGGATTGGAAACCTATATCTTATTGTTATTCTATTTATAGCTCTAGAGTCTATGCATAACCTCCATTTACCTCCTTTTTGGATGCCAAAACCACTAGCACTACACAGGGACTTATGCTCTTCTTAATAAGCCCTTGATCTAGTAACTCTTGCACTTGTCTAGCTATCTCCTTGTTCTACTCAGGGTTCATTTTGTAAGATTCTTTGTTGGGCAATGATGCACCTGGTATGAAGTCAATTTGATGACTTATAGGTCTTTGTGGTGGTAAAACTGCTAGTGATCCATCACTCACAATATCCTTAACCTGCTCCAAAATTTCTTGTATCTTCTTAGGTAAGGATGTTTGTGCTTCTTTCTTCTCCTCCTTATGCTTCATCATGACTGCATAGCACTCTTCATCTTCCCTCTTAAGAACTTGCAGGAATTATTTTCCTCCCACTACCAACACATTAGGACTAGTCTTCACTCCTTCTTCCACCAAAGACTGGATTATGTATGTCACTCCATTCTTTTGAAAAGAATAAGAATTCTTTTCTCGATCATGTATGACCTTTCTATCAAACTATCATGGTCTTCCCAATAGGAGATGGAAAGAATCCATGGGAAGTATATCAAAAAGTATCTTGTCATTATAGCCTCCAATTACAAACTCAATCCAGGCTTGGTCATTTACTAGGACATGTCCTTTATTCAACCATATCACCCTATAAGGATGGTCATGAGGTATCTTATTCACTCCAAGTTTATTCACTAATTCTTTAGAGATGATGTTGTTAGTTGACCCTGAGTCAATGATCACTCTTCATACTTTACCAAGAACCTTGCACTTCACTTTAAAAAGTGACTTCCTTTTCTTAGGTTCTTCTCTAACTAGTTTTTTAATCAGAACTCTCCTTATAATTAGATTTTTCCCTCTCTCTGAATCAAGATTGACTTTAGGATACTTCACACTATTGGCATCCTCTTGAACATAATTAATTCTTCTCTCTAATTGTGAAGATGTGGCTTTTTAAGGAAATCTATACACTGGATGCCAAAACTGGTGGTAGTTGTAGCACTTCATGTTTGAAAATGAACCTCTATTGGATCCTCCACCAAATATTCCTCTACCTCCACTATTAGGACCTCTACCTAATCCATAGTTACCTTTGCTACTAGTTTCATGGCTCTTCTCTAGCATTTTTGTCTCCCCTTGGGGTCTTGGATCATTTCTCCTATCACCATAGCTACCTCTGTGACCTTTGGAGTCCCTACCTCTTCCTCTACTATTTGCTTCATATTTTTTATTGCTCCTCTCCTCAACCTTAAGATCTAGTTGATAACACTTCTACACAATGGTAGGTTTCAAGAGACTTATTTCCTCTTGGATACTCCACCTTAACCCATTTAGGTATCAAGCCACTTTAATAATTTCATCCTCCATCACCTTAGACCTTAGGCATAATTTGTAAAATTATTTTGTATAGGCACTCACCTGTGAATATTTTTGTCTTAGATTGTGTCTCTTCTAATGGAATTGTATCTCATATACCTTTGGAATATAGGTATCCCTTATCTTTGCAACCATCCCTTTCCAAGTGGATATTTTTTCTTTCCTTCCTTTAATCTTTCATCCTGCACAAACTTCCACCATGTGAGTGCAGTCCCTCTCAACCTTGTTTTAGCTACTTTCACCTTTTGAGCCTCCGTTACACTTTCACATTCAAAGTGGTTTTCTAAACCCTCTATCCACTCCATGAACACCTCTGGTTCCATATTTCTAATGAATAGGGGTACACATTCCAATTAATTTCTACTCATGGATTTTAGAGCCCTAAGGAATGGCTTCTCTTGTAGTACTAGATCAGGCTTTAGCACTTCATCTTCTTCTGCCACTAACTTGACTTTTCCTTCTGTCACTTTTACCTTCTCACTTACTTCTGCTATCCTAGATTGCACTTCATCAAGCTTAGTTTCCATCTCTGCTAATTATTCTCTTAGGATCCTATTCTCCTCCTCTTATTCATCCATCTTTTCAGCCAACTCTGCGTTGGTCACCATGGTTGATTCACCCACTGATGGAAGCTCACTCATATAACTTCCTAGCCCAAATATTTTAGTTTTATGATACCAATCTGATAGGGAGATTATTTCTCCTGAGTTATATTGACTCACTCTAGGCCTCTTCCTAGACCTAGTAGGGCTTCTTCATAAACCCTAACCTAAGGGTAGAATACTGGATTCAATTACCCTTTACTTCAAGAAACTCTTTACCAATGATGAATTCATACTACAATGAACCTACAAGGGTAGATCCCACTTCAACTACTCAACCTCCTCATAAAACTTACATGATAGGTATTACACTTCCTCTTGTCCAATTACTTCATTCTTGAAGAATCAGAGCCTTATCTCATCTGTACATTCATCAAATCCCTTATTTCAAGGAGTATGCCTAGGAGTTCCTTGTAGCCCTAATTAGGCTCCTAAACAATATTAACTCCCAATTCTTACACAATATTTTCACCTTACTAAGAACTTCATCCATGTATTGGATCCCTTCATTCAATCCTAGCAAGTGAAACACACCATTCCTCAATTGACCCTAGCCAGGATATAGCCAAGCTCGCCTAGGGAAAGATCTCAGAAAACCGCCCTTGTCACTTCTAAGAATAAAACAAAAAGGAAACTATTGTACAATGACCTCTCTACCATTTCTCCAAGGCACAAATGTTTTCAAAATTGTTGGAAATGCCTAGGGAGTCATTTTCATATTTACAGTCATGTCTAGTCTAGAGAACCCATAACACAAAGATTATTTACATACGATGCAAAAAAAAAACTCTCTGACATAACCTACTTTAGTAGAATAGTAAAAAAACAAGTAGAACCTAGTTACATCAAAACATAAAGCAATTTAATCCTTTTTTTAATGCTTGTAACAAAAGTCATAGAAAACACAAAAACTATTCCTTCCAAACACTTCTCAATTTGTGTCAAATAATAACCAATCCCCATACACGATTTGCAAGACCATTAAATATGTATGGATAAACCATTACAACTGTCAGAAATGACCCATAACTGACATTGGACAGTTTTCCATATTTTGACAAAAATTTTGTTGAGAAACATTTAAAAGATGCAAAGTTGCTAAAGCAACTTTTGCACTTTTTAAATTTTTTTTTCTCTTTTCCCTTTCTAAATCCATGGTTGGATACCAAAGTTTCAAACAACATTTCCTAAAACCTAAAACACTCCAAAAATGTGCTTCTAAGTACTTTTTCTTCCAACCACATATTTTGGCCCATTTTGTCCATTAGGACCTCACAAAGGTCACTTGGACCACACACCTACACAAATCAACACACTATCTCCTAAAACATTTCAAATTGATCCCATACTTCCCTAAAAACTCCTAGAAAACATTAAAAAGACTTCTCACAACACATGGAGGACTTCATGCCTAGGTGGTCGTGTACCACAAAGTAAGGGAATGACATGGTATGTATGCAAACATATGAATGGATGCATTGTGATGTCAGGATCAGATAAATGGTGATGCAAGCTAAAACAAGAACTACATAAGCATAACAGATGATTGTTTATGTTCAGTTTGATAAATCATTTTAACAATGACATATTTATGATTGTATGCACATTGAGCTCAATATATACCTTTAACAAGGTTTTGTATTCCTTTAACAGAGAAATGTACTAATGTAATATTCAACTCCTAACAAGACTAGGTCTCCTAACAGGGACACTATAATTTTAGTGCATACTTGTGGGTACCATCCCCATCGGAGTTTTCCCTTAGCCAGGGTTTCCTCGATAACAAATTCATGGTACTATGAGTTGTGTCTTTTGTGTTTATGTTCTTTTCATTTCAACAATTATCTACTTAAGTTGGAATTTGATAAGTTTAAGTTTAAAGTGATGTAATACTAATTCACCCCCTCTTAGTATTATTTAATCCTAATAAAAATAATGTTTTAGCTATAATAATTTGGCAGGAAGTAAACCCCCTTATTTGCAATATTTTCTAGGAAACAAAAAATAGAGCTGAAAATTTCAAAAACATTTTAATTTTTGTTTTATTTTTTTAAAAATTATAGATATAAAATTCATCCCATTTCAAACATTTCATCAGTTTACATCATCTTCAAATTCTCAGCAAAAATGTAACTTTTATGCCCTTGAAGTTTTAGAGTTTTGGTGTTGTTAACCTTTCACTTTGTAAAAGGGTGACAACTTATTGTGCTTTTACCCAATAAAGTGTATATATATATATATATATATATATATATAAAGGTCTGAAGGAATATATAAATATAAATGTATATATTTCAAGATTTATATATATTTCTATATTTCAAGATGTATATGTTTAAATATTTTTGCAGTAGCTATATGGTTAGTGTTTTTATTATTGAAATATATGTTTAGATGTTGAGCTTTTTAGCTTAAAGTGATCCCATCCGCACCTAAATTGGCCAATTGATCTTCTCTAGAATTACCCTCTCTATAGATATGGTTGATAGCGATCTTTCTAAAAGATTGAGTGAGATGAAAGGCCCTAGCTAATGAGGCATTCAATTTCAATTTCGGTGTAGATCCGTTCCTTAGGGTGTTAATAATAATTGCAGAATCCCCTTCAATAACTATTTTCTCCAATCCTAGCTTCTTGCTAATCAAAATCCCTTCAATAAGGGTATAACTCTACCATATTGTTAGAGTCAACACCAATGGGACAAGAAATTCTAGTAATTTCAATACCATTCTCGTTATGAAGACAACAACCAATCCCAGCAATCCCCAAGTTTCCTTTAGAGGGACCATCAAAATTCATCTTGAGCCAACCCTTCTTAGGGGGACTCAAAATGTAGTTTTCTCTTTTCAGCTCAGTCTCTTTAGCCCCTTTTCCTACAAAAGGGGGAATTTTGAGCGCAATCCATCTCCCTCACATCTTCTCATCCACGTAGGTCATCGCCCCATCCTTATTTTTCATATTCATTATCCTTCTATTCAAGTTTTCATAAATGGACATCTGAATTTTGTTTGTAATTTGTTTCCATTCCATCTTCTCTTCCTTAAATAGATGTCTATTCCTTTCTTTCCATAATTCCCTATTATGATTGAAGGATCCATTTTCTAGAGTCCCCATAAAGACCATTGTTTCTTAATTATTGGACACAATTAGAAGAACCGTGAGATCATTTTAGGGAAGGAAGTGCTCCATCTGATTTTACCTCTTATCCATTGCCAAATTTTGTTCTGCATAGTTACATGATAGAAGAATATGATCAGAATCTTCTTCCTCCTTCTCACAAAGAGGACATCTTCTTGGTCTATCAAAACCCATTTTCCTGAACCTATCTGCCCTAAGAATCTTGCTATGCAAATCTAACCAAGTAAACATGCCGATCCTTGGTAGGAAGTACTTGTCCCAACATAAATCATTGGGTATAGTTGTATGGGACCTAAGATTGTATCTCATAAGGGGCTTATACCCATCCTTGGTGTCATATTCTCCTATCTTTGACCCATCCCATACTATGGAATCATTTCCTAAATGGAAATTTAATTTCCTCTTATTTAGGATCCTTAATAGTTATGCTTTTTCATTAGCAGGAATATCCTCATTTACTAGGGGTCTCCATTTCCACCCTTTGGGTAAATCACCCTCTTCCATTTCGATGTAGTCCTTAACATATTTCCCCCATCTAGATTCTAGAAAATTCTTGGAGAATACAAAGTTGGAGGTTGTTTATATAGCTTTATATCCCCCCAAGAATCTGACCAGAATAATGCCTCCTCTCGCCTACCTAAATTCCATGTCAATTTTTTTGTAATAATCCTCTTGCAATCCATTGAATTAAGTTCCAAATGTGGGAACCTCTAGGAGGGGATTTTTCTCTAAAAATAATAGATGAATCCCAACAATTAAGATACTTATGGTATAGGATCTTGGCCCATTTTAAATGAGGATTCCTAAACATTATCCAGACTACTTTATCCCCTAAAGTTTTACTTTGGTCCTTAATGTTATTTATGCCAGCACCCCCTCCAACTTAGGTCCTTCAACCTTATCCCAAGCCATTAGGGAGATTTTCTTCTTTTCACTAGTGCCCCGCCATAACAAATTTCCTTAGGCATCTATATAGTTCTTCATTTTTAGACGTTGGGAGGCTGATGCATGATAGCTGATATATAGGAATAGTCTATAGGAATGAACTTACCATTGTCGCTCTCCATGAAGAAGAAAACCATCTCCCTTTCCATGAATCCATTTTCTTCTTGATCTTTTCTGTCATAGATTCCCATAATTTTGATGAATTATTCCCTATATCCAGAGGTAACCACAATTATTTGCAAGGCATCATCCCTTTTTTGAGATTCGTGATGTTGTAAATATATCTTTCCAAAATGGGATCTGTATTAAAAAAATATTTCTGATTTCTCAGGGTTGATTTTTTTCCTCGAACAATATAGGATTCTAGGATACCCTTATAATTCATAGATTCATTCCTTTTACTTTTCCCATAAAGCATTGTATCATCAACAAATTGTCGATGTTTAGTAGGGTCCATTTATCTAGTCATTTGTATGCCCAAAATTTTATTATCCTCTCTTTCCCTAGTGATTTCTCTCCTGAAGGATTCTTCCATTATTATGAATAAGAAGGGGGAGATAGGATCCCCCTGTCTCAAGCCTTTAGATACATTGAAAAAACCTTATTGAGTGTCGTTAACCAGGACTAACATTTCCAGAGTAGAGATAAATTCAAAGATTAAATTGATCCAAGGTTTAGCAAAGCCAAAGGCTTCAAGGTTTTTACATAGGAAGCACCAGTCAACCTTATTATAAACCTTTTTGATGTCCAATTTAATAAGCATTCTAGGTTCTCCATTCTTTTGAATGGAGTGGACTGCTTCTTGAGAAATTATTACCCCATCATAAATGGATCTTCCCGAGATGAAACCAATATGTTCTTCACTAATTAAGAAGGTGGAAAAGAACCCCAAAATATATCAAACAATCGCTCAAAGGTTTAAAACACCTTCTACTCACCATACAATCTAGGGCTCTATTAGAGTTCCCAAAACCCACACATACAAGGCTAGATTCAATCCCTAGTCTTAAATACCATTAAGGTACTCTTAAGTCACAACTAGAAACAATAAATTTAGGGATGGAACATGGGTTCTACCAAGATTAGACATCTTACTTAGATGCAATAAAAGAAAAATCCCACACCCTAACAATTTTGAGACATCACTTTGACACCAAAGCCTACACATGGCTACAAGGTATAAAAATGGATTTATGAGGGAAAATTACATGGAGGTACACCAATTTAAGTCTTGACCATCCTCAGATGCTCCAATCCACTCACTAACAACATCCTCCAGGTTAGGAATCTTGACTAATCTCCTAACTCTTCTTGTTCAAAATTTCCTCCTAGGCCTAATTGAGCAATTAGGTCTCTTTTCCAAAGAAAGTGCCTCAAATTTGATTCACTTTCCAATAAATCCAATTGGAAAATATGTAGGATCATATAAAACTACTAAATCCAAGGATTTAGTTCTTCATTCCACCCTTGGGCCGACTTGTTCTTCAAAAACCACAATTAGGACAGTCACATCTATATGTCTGTCTAAAGGGTTTAATGTTTTCTCTCTCCATCCACTTCCTCCTAATTTGAGACCCAAAAATTATTAAATTACATCATCCTCCCTTTCTTTCCACGAAGGCTTATAATTTTCCATGGTGGAGTCTCTGGGAAAAAAGAATTTCTTCTCAAAACACTAGTTAGGGCCTCCCTACAACCAATGGCTAATCAAAATGGCCTAACTTTTGATCCACACCACTTAAAGCATTAAGAAAACTTGAAAAATTCTCATAAGAATCAGGGATAACTTTCAGTATCCTATGATGGTGCATTGGGATCCGTACAAATCCATACAACTCTGATTATAGTCAGAATTACTAGAAAAATGGTTGATCTTTATTGATTTAAGCATAAAACTTTACAATGGATTCACTCCAACCTATGGAGTAAAGTTTTAAAAAAAATTCATACAATCTCCAAATAGTTCCAAGAGAAAAAGGTGGTTGTGAACATTGGATTTCAAAAGATGTAACTTTTCGACAAAAAGTTGCATTATGCAACATAACAACATTGACAAGTTTTGACAAAAGTTGTCAAATGTTAACAAACATGAAAAATTCTAAGCCTAGACTCTACTAATGACCTTAGAAAGGTTCAATGAACATTTTCAACCTTCATTAGGTGTCCTAGACTATTCTAGCCCAACCTACGCAATTTTTTCCAAAATAACTAAGGTATACAACTAGGTTTATAACATCACCTAGTGACCCCTTGCCTTACAAATAGGTCTTTATTGATAAAATTGGATCCTAGATCCAATTAGTAACCTAACCCTTTGATCTTGGGTCCACTAGTGTGCTTGTAGTGGATGAATTTGGGGTTTCTCCTGCACTATACTCCTGGGGTGCACTGATCTCAAGTCCTCTTGAGATGAGATCTTGTAAACTTGATCCATGCCTCTATATCTCATTTTCATCCATCCATACAAATTATTCATCAGGAATTCCTTTCCACTTGACCAAGTACTTCTTATAAACATTCTTCCTTTTTTTTGTGATGATATTTGTATCCAAGATCTTGTCAAGCTTTCTTGGTTCATCAGGGGGTATTCATGCAACATCTTCTTCAAGTTCTTTAGCCTAAACTTATAAACCTACATTCACATCACCTTTATAGGGGGTCAGATCACAAATATTAAATATAGGGGAGATACCAAGGTTTGAGGGTAGTTCAATTTCATATGCATTCAGCCCATGTTTCTTCAACACTAGACAGGGTCCTACTTTCTTCATCAGTAGTTAAGTATGCTTGCCCTTAGGTAATCTCTCCTTTCTTAAATATGCCCATACCAAGTCTCCAACCTGTAACTAGACATCCATCCTATGCTTTCCTTGGCTTGTTTATACTTCTCTGCACTTTTCTCAAGTGCCAATCTCAGTGAGTCATGAATTTCTTTCATACTCTCTCCAAATTGTTCTCCATGATCACTGACTGGAGTGTTTGGTGGAAGTTCTCTGAGTTTGAATATGCCTCTTGGACTTTTCCCATACACAATCTGAAAGGAGATTTTCCCAGTGCTATTGTTGACCGAGTCATTAAAAGAAAACTCTGGTTGGGGTAAGACCGAGTCCCATTTATCACCATACTATTTTGTTAAACACCTAAGTAGATTTCCAAGTGACTTGTTGACAACTTCTATCTGTCCATCTATTTGTGGATGGAAGGTAGAACTAAAACTCATATTGGTCTCTAACCTTTTCCATAAGGTCCTCCAAAAGTGACCAATAAACTTGACATCTCTGTGAGACAGAATGGATTGAGGTAAGCTATGTATCCTAACAAATTCTTTGAAGAATAAATTTGAAATAGATGATGCATCATTGGTACTTTTACATGGAATGAAGTGGGCCATTTTACTA
The DNA here is from genome assembly GCA_018584345.1 of Thuja plicata. NCBI lineage: Eukaryota > Viridiplantae > Streptophyta > Pinopsida > Cupressales > Cupressaceae > Thuja > Thuja plicata. The sequence continues at coordinate 135,467 of MU222845.1, forward strand.
AACCTATCCACTACCACATAAATACTATCATATCCCTTTTTTGTCCTAGGTAATCCCATCACAAAGTCTAAATCTTTGGCCAATAATAGAACCTTCTTATGTGTTCTAATGTCTTATCCAATCCAAAGTTTCCTCCCATGCCACCTGCATGCTTTTCTCTGATGATGTTCTCCCTCATTAAACACTTGGGAATGCACAAATGATGTCCTTTGAATAGTAGGCCATTTTGGATCAATTAATCTGCATACTCAACATGATAGGCCTCAGAAAAGACATAATATACCTTATAAATAGTAGTAAAATATTCATCATCTTTATACATATCCTTTAATGAATCAATCCCTACACTTTGAAGTTGGATTTCTTGCACTGTCAGAGTGCTTTTTCTCAATGCATCTGCCACCTTATTTACAAATCCCTTCTTCTGTTTTATTGAAAAGGTGTAGGCTTGTATTGATTCCACCCATTTCATGTGTTTGTGGCTTAGCTTCTCTTGAATGTTCAAGAAGCTCAATTCTTGGTTGTCTGTGAAGACAACAAATTCTTTTGGTAGGAGGTAGTGCCTCCATTTCTTCAATGACTGGAATAATGCATACAGTTCCAAGTCATAAGAGGAGTATTTCCTCTTTGCTTCATTCATTTTTTCTCTGACAAATGCTATAGGCCTCTCTTCTTAGCTCAAGAAATCCCCTATAGCTAGGTTAGAAACATCACATTCAATAGTAAAGATTTTTTGAAAATCAAGAAACACTAGAGTAGGTTTCTCGATTACCTGTTGCTTCAGCATTTGGAAATCTTCTTTTGCATTCTTATTCCACACAAACTTGCTCTTTTCTCCACCCTTAATGGTCTCAAGAATGGGAGCACACAATTGACTGAAATTCCTAATGAACTTTCTGTAAAAAGATACAAGCCCATGAAAACTCCTAACTTTAGTCATTGTCCTAGGAGAAGGCCAACTCAAGATGGATTCTACCTTCTTAGGGTCCATTTTGATGTTCCCTCCTGAGATTAAAAATCCCAAATATACAAGCTCTTCCTACATAAAAATACATTTCTCCAAATTTATAAAGAGATTCTCTTCATGCAATCTTTTTAGGACCAAGCTAAGATGTTCCAAATGTTCCTCCTTATTCTTGCTAAAAATAAGGATATCATCAAGGTACAGTATGAAAAACTTTCTAAGGAATGTTTTGAACACTTCATTCGTGAGCTTCATGAATGTGCTAGGATCATTTGATAGGCCAAAGGGCATCACTCTCCACTCATACAAGCCTTCATTGGTTTTAAAGGCATTTGTCAACTCATCACCATCCCTAATCCTTATTTGGTGGTATCCACTTTTCAAATCCACCTTGGAATAGTACCTTGAACCTCCTAAATGATCCAATAGATTCTCTATCATAAGGATAGGGATCCTATACCTAATTGTGATTCTATTTATTTCTCTAGAATCAATGCACAACCTCCATGTGCCTTCCTTCTTAGGAGCCAAAAGAGCAGGTATTGCACAAGGACTGAGAATTTTAGTTATCAATCCTTTATGTAGGAGTTCTTGTATATGTTTTTCCATCTCCTTATTTTTCTCTAGGGTCAAATTATATGTTGCCTTTCCTTGTAGAGTTGCTCCTAGAATCAAGTCTATATTGTGGCTTATATCTCTGGTTGGGGGTAATTCTTTAGGTAAGTCCTTGGTCACAATGCCTTTGTATTGTTCAAGTAGGTCTACTACTTCCATAGGGCCTACTCTTCTAAGGGGTTTTAATTCCTTCTCAACCTTCTTAGGTCTTCCATCCTTAGGTAAAATTATTAGGGCATAACATGGGGCCTTTTCCTCTTTCAAGGTTTTTAAAAATTCCTTTTCACCTACAAATAAATTTTTTTAATCTTTTTTTCTTTTGCAGTATCAGACAGGGGTAAGAAATTTAGCTTTTCTCCTTTGTAGTTGAATACATAGGTGTTCAATATTCCATCATGGTGATCCTCCACATCATATTTCCAAGGCTTCCCAAGTAGCAAGTGGCAGGCATCCATGGGAATAATGTCACAGAGAACTTTGTCTTTGTACTTTCCAAGTTGGAACTCCACCCATGCTTGATCCTCTATGACAGTCTGTTGGTTATTTGTGAGTGATGAAACTTTTTAAGGGTTTGGATGTGGTACCCTCCCCAGCTTCAACATCTTTACTTCTTTTTCAGATGCTAAGTTGTCCGTAGACACACTGTCTATCACCATCTTCAACACTTTGTCTCGACCTTGTAAGTGGTTCTAAATAAACTCTTTCTCTGATGGGGTTCTTGAGTTCTTGCAGCCTTCAATAATTTCCTTCTCATCATGAGGACTTATCCTTCTTTTGGTGGTTCATAAGACCCATGTGCATTGTCTCCCTGATTATCTTCCTCTTTGAATAAGTTTCCCCTTCTCTCTATCTGGTTGCTTGCCTTCTCTGGACACTTGGATGCTAAGTTCCCTAGTTTTTTACATGTGTAACATCTTGGAGGTCCTGAACTTTTCCCTGCAAACCTTCCCCTTGAATCTCCTCTTCTCCCCCTATAGGAGCCTCTAGAACTACTTTCCCCAAAGGAGTTCTCTTGAATGGTTTCTCCAAAAATTCTAGGAGTTTTTCCTCTCCCACTGTTGGTTCCTCTTCCTTTACTCCCAAAGTCTCTTTGGCCTCTTCCTCCTTGCTCTTGCCTTCTCTTGAGTTTTTACTCAAATTTCAATTCTAATTGATAGCATTTGTAGACAGTGGTAGGAGAACATAAAATTAGTTCATCTTGAATGTTTATCCTTAGCCCTTGCATATGCCTAGCAAGTTTGACACTCTCTGGTTCCACTAACTTAGACTTCATGGTAAGTTTATGGAATTCTTTGGTATAGATCGAGATGTCCATCTCCTTTTTCCTTAAACTTTGTCTCTTCCTATGAATTTGAACTTCATAGTCCTTAGGCACATAGGCTTCCTTCAGCAAGGTCACCATCTTCTTCCATGTGCTTACTAGATTCTTCTCCATCTTCACCCACTCTTCTTGAGTGAAGCTCCACCAAGTTACGGAAGATCCTTTCAACTTGGACTTTGCTATCTTAAATCTTTGAAGCTCTGGTATCTCCTCATAATCAAAGAAACTAGTGAGTGTATCAACCCAACCCATGACTTCTCCTAGATCCATCTTCCCATTGTAGGTAGGTTTATCAATCTTATTGTCCATAGTCCTTCTCTCCATGGATTTAAAAGTCTTCATGAGTAGCCTCTATTCTATGGGGATTTTTTATTTATCCTCCTACCAAGGGATTTCTTCTTCACTCCCCTCCTCTTCAACTCTAGAGTTCCCACTAATCCCTTTCTTGACTTGTTCCTTAAAGCCTTTCCATCTCCTACCTCACCCACTTCCTTTCTACATCATATTCTTTCACCACTTATAGTATTTATGCATTGGTAATCCTATTTGGAAGTTCACTATCTTCTCCACCATCTGACATGGTTGCAACTTGTCTTCCTCCAAAGATATACTAGTTTCTCTGATACCACTTGGAGCAGAGCCCCAAACTATATCAAACAATCACTCAAAGGTTCAAAACACCTTCTACTCACCATACAATCAAGGGCTCTGTTAGAGTTCCCAAAACCCACACATACAAGGCTAGATTCAATCCCTAGTCTTCAATACATTTAAGGTACTCTTAAGTCACAACTAGAACCAATCAATTCAGGGATGGAATAGGGGTTCTACAAAGGTTGGATATCTTACTTAGATGCAATACAAGACAAATCCCACACCCTAACAATTTTGAGACATCACTTTGACATCAAAGTCTACACAGGACTACAAGGAATAAAAATGGATTTATGAGGGAAAATTACATGGAATTCCACCAAGTTAAGTCTTTACCACCCTTAGATGCTTCAATCCACTCACTAACAACACCCTCCATGATAGGACTCTTGACCAATCTCCTAACTCCTCTTGTTCACAATTTCCTCCTAGGCCTAATTGAGCAATTAGGTCTCTTTTCCAAAGAAAGTGCCTCAAATTAGATTCAATTTCAAATAAATCCAATTGGGAAATATGTAGGATCATATAAAACTACTAAATCCAAGGATTTAGTTCTTCATTCCACCCCTGGGCTGAGTTGTGCTTCAAAAACCACAATCAAGACAGTCACATCTATATGCCTATCCAGAGGGTTTAATATTTTCTCTCTCAATCGAATGCCTCCTAATTTCAGACCCCAAAAATATTAAATTACATCCTCCTCCATTTCCTTCCACCAAGGCTTATATTTTTCTATGGTGGAGTCTCTGGGAAAGAGGAATTTCTTCCTGAAACGCTAGTTAGGGCCTCCTTGCAACTAGTGGCTAATCAAAATGGACTAACTTTCGATCCAAAACACTTCAAGCCTTCAGAACACTTGAAAAATTATCATAAGACTCAGGGATAACTTCCAATATACTTTAATGGTGCATTGGGATCTGTAAAGATCCGTACAACTCTGATCACAGTCAGAATTACCAGAAAAGTAGTTGATCTTTATTGATTTAAGCATAAAACATTACAATGGATTAACTCCAACCTCTGTAGTAAGGTTTTCAAACATTTTCATACAATCTCCAAATATTTCCAACCAAAAAAGGTGGTCATGAACATTGGATTTTAAAAGATGCAACTTTTGGACAAAAAGTTGCATTATGCAGCATAACAACATTGACAACTTTTGACAAAACTTGTCAAATGTTAACAAACTTGCAAAGTTATAAGCCTAGGCTATACTAAGGACCTTAGAAAGGTTCAATGAAAATTTTAAACCTTCATTATGTGTCCTAAAATATTCTATCCCAACCTACCCATTTTTTTCCAAAATGACTAAGGTAGACAACTAGGTTTATAACATCACCTAGTGTCCCCTTGCCTTACAAATAAGACTTTATTGTTAACATTGGATCCTAGATCCAATTAGTAACATAACCTTTTGATCTTGGGTCCATTGGTGTGCTTGTAGTGGATGAATTTGGGGGTGCTCCTACACCATAAGCGGAGTATTTTTTTTAATCTATTAGTGATAGTTTTAGTTAGTAATTTATAGATTGTATTACAAAATGCAATAGGTCTAAAGTCATCCAGGATCTCTACCTTATCCTTCTTAGGATTAATGCAAAGAAGGTATTTTTACTTTCTTTGAGATTACTTCTAGATTTTCTAACCCCCTCTATGGCTTCAGTAACCTCATCCCCTACAAAAGACGAGTTCATTTCTGGAATAATCATGCTAGGAATCCATATGGACTTGGAGACTTATCCGAATTCATTTGCATGAGGGATTTTTTGATTTCATCCTTAGTAAATTTGGCCTTAAAGTAGCTAACTGAATTTCATCATCAAACATCTTTAGTAGCTAACTAAATTATCTTCTATCATTAATAACACCCTTCCTCATCCTCATTTTGGTAATTCTATTAATAACTCTCCTTTGTTTGGAGCTATTTTGGAAGAACTTGGTATTTTTATCTCCTACCTCCAGCCATGTTTCCCTTGTCTTTTGACACTAGAATATCTCTTCTTTTTCCAAATTATCCTCATATTCACTAAATGGTTATTTTTCTTTTAGATAGAGAGGCTCATCCATGCCATTTTCCATGACCATTGAATTAAATTCAACGAGTTACTTTTCCAAATTATTTTTGGACTCAAAAACATTGCCAATGTGTTACTTGTTCTAGATTAGAAGCTTATGTTTGATGCTATTTAATTTTTTGACTACCTTATATATCTTGGAGCCAAATACTTTAACTTCTTTCCACCATTGTTCAATTAATTTTAATTTATTTTCATCTCTTAGCCACATCTTCTCAAACTTGAAGGTGCAATTTTTAGGTCTTGTGTCCTCTACAATCCTAAGTTGAACTGGGTAATGATCTGATCCAAAGATTGGCATAATTTCTTCCTAGAGGGTATTTGGAAAGTTCTCAAGGCTACTTCTAAGAAAAATCTATCCAACTTCTCAGCAAAGTTGTTGAAGCCCTGCCTTCTTTTATTCCAAGTAAATGTCTTTTTAGTCACTTTAATTTCCAAAAGATTAGAATTATTGATCCATTCTAGGAAATCAAAGTTTTCTCTTTACATTTTCTTACTCCCTCCCCACTTATCTGAGTAACATGTAATAGCATTGAATTCTCCACCAAGGATGCAAAAATGACCTGGGAACAATTTTAAATACTACTCAATTTCATTCTAGATGATTTTTTTTTCTTTGGTTGGGGTAGGTCCATAAACATTTATAATCAGGAAACTTTGATTGCTTCTTATGCATTTTACCCAACCACTCATCCAAATGTTTTTTCATTCATCCATAGTGAACATGACAGACTGTTGATTCCATATAATAGATGTTGAGCCAACAACATCCCTGAACCCAATCTTCTTTTTAAATAATTCTAAGTCTTCCTAGTTCAACTTAGTTTCCTAGACTAAAATGATAGCAAAGTTAGTGTTAGATATGCAATGTTTAATTAAACACTACTTGTTAAGGGAATTCATGCCCCTAACATTAAAATTAAGGAGCATCATGACTCCTTTGAAAGGACCTTCCTCTTCCTAGCATAAAAAATGTTTGTGAGTTAGGTCTGGCCTTTAATAGAATTGTCCTTAATTCAAAGCTCAAGTAAGGATTCCCTTCCTCTTTTCTTACTAATTTTAGCATAGTCTAGAGTTTTTTATCCTCCCCATATTGTGCTATACCCAAAATCTCCTCCTCCTCCTCCTCATTTTCAGATTCATTTGACCCTTCCAAAATTTCCTTTGTATCCAATCCAAGAGAGGGGTTATCGCCATCTAAGTCTTTTCTAGTAAAAAACATTTTTTGAAGGGCTAGTTCCTCTTCATCAGCTATATCATCAACAAATTTCTCCATGAGCCCTTCAATAAATTCATTACATAGATGGTTCACAATTATATTAACCTCCTCTTCAACCTTGTCTGTAGTCCCAAATTCATCCTCCTTCATATCATTAATATAATTGTCCTCCACCCTACCTTTCTTATTACCTAATGAGGCCCTAGAGGTTAAGTCCCATTCATTTGATTGCAATTTTAATATTGTCAGCGATCCAATGTCTATCACTGGTTCTAGTTAATATTTATGTGCCATACCATCCGATGTGGTCTTACTTTATATTTTCTCCATTCCACCCTTGTTTGATTCCATAAGTATCTTCACTCTATTTGTTTCCCTATTATTGTCATCATCGAGTGTAAGTTGAGGAATATCCAAATTATTACATATGTCCACAAACGCTTTACTCTCACTATATTTTCCTTCTTCAAGCTCACGGTCAAAATATTCTAGGGTTGTTATCTACAACAACAAATCCACCTCCCTGATCACTAAACATAATGTTGATCTCCTTTTATAGTAGTAGTACTATAGGTTAGGAAGTAACCTTTCCAGTTTCTATATTGTTCTTGTTGTTAATGGAACCCTTAAAAATTTTTGGTTTAGTATTATAAGTAGTAGTTTTTGTTCTAAGATCAGTATTTCTTAAAAAATTAATTCTATTACCAATTTTTACTAGTATCACATAGTCAGAGTATGAAAATAAATATTCTTCAAATATATTATAAAATCCCCTATTTGACTTCCAACTGTCTTACTGATTGCTTTATCCACTAGTTCAACGGGTAGATTAGGAAGCATAATCCATCTATCTACCGTGAAGTCCTTCAACTCTTGAGGGTTAAAATTCGGGGTCCAATCTAAGAAATTGAAATCATGCCCTAGATATTGAGGATAATTCTATACAAAAAATCATTTTTCAACTTAGCATTATAACAATCAATATAAAAGAAATCTTCAGGTAACACAACTATACCTACCTAGCCTTTAAACTTCTCTTAAAACAATTCGACAACCATTTCACTAGAGGACCCTAACCCACACCATCTAGCAAAGATCCCATAAGACTAACAATGCTTATGAAATTCCTCCATGGAATCATCTATGATGTCAATGCTGATTTTATCTTCTCCCGACAGAGTCAAGGGTTTTTTCCCTAAATTTCAAACTATCTCAGTCTCCATAGATTTGGTTATAAGGTCCTTGGGAAAGCCAGTTGCTTTGTGATTCCTTTGGTTTCCAGCCAATGTAGGCAAAAGCCTACTTCCTTTATTTTTTCTTCACATATTATTAGTGACAATTGGTCTCAATGCTAGTTTTAGGAAACCTTCCTCACAAAAATGTAGTAAATGAAATTGGTTGGAGTGATTATCCTAGGAAGGGCGTGAAATGGGAGGAGGACACCAAGTTTTGGATGCCCTAACTCCAGCCCAGTTGGTTTTCCTAGATTTTAAAGTTTTCCATCCCATATTTTCTAATAGTTGAGGAAGGGGAGCCCAGACTCGACCAGAGAATGTCGTAGAAAATTTCTCACAAGCCTATCAAATTGCATATTTGGTTTCGCTGAAAAAATATTCTTGTTTCTCTAAGATCACCTACGAAAATGAATTTCAGGGAAGAGCCATCAAATTTTTTTGAATTACAATGTTTGTTTCATTATTAAATTAAAATTTGTAAACAATAATTAAATTTTTTTTTTATTGGTAATAATTAAATGTTACAAAACCTAATTGCAAATAAAATAAATTATTTTCAATTATGTTTTTAGTTATATATGTATATTATTTTAATTGATTCAATTATATTTTTGGACTTGAATTAGGTTACGTTAAACAATAAAGATCATTTAATATTATAAATATTAATATATCATCATTATTATATTATTATAATGTAATTTGTATAAAAATATTTTTAATATTAGAATTATATTATTAGTAATGTTGATAGTATATTAATAATAATATTATTAACTATATTACTATATAATATTTAATATCATAATTTTATTTTACATTATTATTTGATATTTAAAAATAAGGTTAAAAATTTTCATGTAGAGGAAGAGCATCACTAGCTGATCACATTCTAATAGTCGTGCACTACATTTCACAAATTAAAAATCTAGTAGAAAATCATCTATGAGCTAATGGGTGCTCATTTTTTGGAAAAGAGGTTAGCAATTAGATCAATTGTGCAAGTTTATAAGTACCAATAGTGCACCATATTCAGACATTTTTGTAAAAGTTGCACAATTATTGGGACATTTGTGTAAAAGTATTGGATCAATTGTGTAAATTATTTGGTTGTTTAAGTGAATGGTTAATAATGCAAAAGGGGTCATGTTTTGGGAAACACTTTGAAATGGGCAACACTCTAAAAATGACCACTTTTCAACCTTTCAACGCTTAACAATCTTTGTAGGGTACTTCATTAACACCCAGAAGCCAAAAAATATTTTTAAGTTGCCAACTAGCATAAAAAGACAACAAAAAAATGGTCAAAATTTGACGTATAGTTTAGGTTGTATAAGTATCCAAAGCTAGTTGTAATGGCCATTGATAGAATTCCCCTAATTTGGAAAAATAATTACACACAAAAAACTAGCGAGAAGGGAAAAAATTGGGCAGAGCAAAATGGTGAGAAAGGAAACATTGGCAGTCAAAATGACACTCAAAATTTTTGTGTGAGACAATTTATCCACAACAAATTTCCTTGCAAGATATATGTTTGGATAATTATTGATTGATTATGTGGTCTCGTGAATGTTGTATGAAATATGAAAGTGAAATGCAAACCAAACTTTTGATTTTGATAAGAACTGTATAAATTATTATTGATGTCACTGTACAATTGGTTTATTTGAATAAAATTTTCATTTTTAAAAAAAATATTTTTTCCTTCTTAAGACCAACGAGATATCAAGAAAATAACATTTTTAAACAATTTAAAATAAACTATTAAAGTTTTGTATTTTTTTTCTTTGTAGTGATTGGTTAAATTAACTAAAAATAGAACATAATGAATGCAATAGTACCCTCCCATAGGCATGAACTAATAATCCCTATTGACAATAAAATGATTCTATCATATACAATAAAAGATGGTATGGCTGTTACATTTTTTTTGGCTAAAATTATTGTAGTAGCTTTTAGGGTTCTATTGGATTTCTTTCTTTGATATGCCAACTAAAAAATTCCCCTTCAACTATAATCTTGAAGTGATAGGATTGGACCTAGCAAAATAAGCCTCACAAATTTGTTCTAAAAGTGTTTTAAGAGGTATGGGCCTTAAAACCCCTCTAGACATTTTTCCTTTGGATATGTATTTTATAATGTTAGAGCATTTTACTCTTATTTATTACTTTATAGGCCATACTTTGTGTAATATAAAAAATTTGGCACTATATAAATACTATATACTGCTTAGATCTCCCATAAGACTAAAATTGTCTACTATTTATCTAAAAAGCTATCTTTCTATTTTACAAAAATTAACTACATGAGCATAATTCTTTAAGAAATCCTATACTATTTCTTTTAGTTTTCCTCCTCAAATGAAACATTTTTTTTGTCTAACCATCAAACTCTAAAGTACATGCATTGGTTGGGCAGATCTTTTTTAGTGTGATCGCCTAATTTTAAAATGCATGTATGTGTGAATTTTTTGGTTTACATTTACCATCTTGCCCATTAACATGACCTATAGCTTGCTAAAGCAAATTTTCTCCCTAAAAAAATCATGTTTGTTTGACCACCAAACTCTAAAGTATTATGTATATGTAGATTTTGCTTCATTTCACCACAAAACTCTAAAGTATATGTATTGTTGAATTTTTGAGTTTACATATCTTGTTGGCCATCCTTAAACATCGTGCACACTAATGAAAAATTAAGCTTGCAAAAAGTAAGTCAAATTTGACTATTTAACACTTTTTACTTAGAAATCAGTCATTAGTATGTGATGTTTACAATGAAGTTATCTTGTTGCTCATTTTTTTAATTAATCATATGAATATTGTCTTCTAACATGAATTTTTAGCTTTCTTTTTCAGTTTCTCTTATTTTATATAGGTCATATTTCATGTAAAAGAATGATTTGAAGGTTGTTAATATTGCAAGAATCCCTATAAGATTGAAATGGATGCTATCTAGAATTCAACTAAAAATTCTTCTTTTAGATTTTTCCATCAGAAAAGCTAATCATATGCATGTAACCCTATAATATGATTTTTTTTCCTTTTATGTTGAAAATTTGAGCTTAACATGATATTTTTTTTTCTTTTTTTTTTTTCAATTTATTATTGAAAATTTGATGGATATACCATCTAGATGCGTATATCATAACTCTATCTTTACACTATGCACCCTTTAACATGACTTTTAATAAATTCACTACTTATCCCACCTTTGAAAAAAATAATTAGACAAAAAAATGAATAGTTTCAGTTTTGTCCAATCTTTAAAAGAAAGAAATTACACAAAAAAGAAAAGAAAAGAATCAAATCTACTTTTCTTTCTAACATATTGTCAAAAGAAAAAGTTCTCTTGACTAGGAAGAGAACTAGAGCTAGCACATAGAAAAAGGCTGTGACTCTCCCCTCGGACGTTAAAGATCTTAAGAAGGTGGCTCTGAGGATGTCTCAGATGGAATAATCTTGGTTTCTTGTTTTCTTTGTTTATGCTTGGTTGGATCGTGTGTGTTGGTTGGTTTCTTATTTTTTGGTGTTCTGTTGGTTGTTTTTCTTTTATCTCTACCAACATGTTTTGTCGAGCTATCTCTAATATTTCCTATCTCTAGCTTTTTTCTGTAAAAGTTTTCAGTGCCCTTTAAAATCTATTTTATCCTTATTCAAAAACATATTGTCAATTTTAATAATGAAAACAATAGATATCATTAAATAAGAAAAATAATATAAAAGAAATGATTTTTGTTTTCTTAGATAAGAATTTTAAGAGATAGGTATCTTTTCAAATTGTCGAGTACAATAAAAGGTATAAAAGATGGCTTGGAAAATGAGGCATTCTATCTTCAAGATTAGAATGAAATAGGAAAAATGATGTGTTTCTTATGACTCCATCCATCCATGTTTATGGGAAAACCATGTCATGATTTAGTCATTTTAAATTGTCATAACCCTTCCTATTTTTGCTCCAACATTTACGAAGAAAGAGGATTAAAAGTTATTATTAAGTAAATAAAAAGGGAGTGGATGCTATTTTTAGGAAGAGAAGTTTGTTTTGAAAAAAAAAAATTAATGGATTTGGAGTTATCAATACATTTTGGTGTGGTGAGCTGATGCAAAGTAAAAGTATTTTCTTTCAAACCATCTGATGTGCGAGGCGACTTTAATAAGGTTTTTGATCATCAAAGTGGGAAGGAGGCATCTTTTCATTATCAAATCATTTTTTCCACGACACGCTATATGTATTTTAAATTCTAGGAGTGGAGGCTGAATTGGGATGCTCAATGCAAATTACAAGCTTGAGGGTTGGGAATGTGCGCATAGTATCTGTGAAGGCCTAAATTTTCTGTGATAGCTGACGATGAAATTAGAAAGAGGGGATGCACATTTTTTTTTCTTGGAGGAGGTTTTTCAGTGTTGAGGGAGGAGATACATTTTGTAGTGAGGAGGATCAGACGTTTTTAAAAGTGGGATATTCAATGTGGAGAAGAAGGATACAACGCAGGAGTAGAAGGATATAGCACATGTAGAAGGTGCAGTATGGGTAAAGAAAGGAGACTTAGTGCATGGGGAGAGGCTTGCATAGATTTGGATTGTCCAGTTTGTTTATGCATAGGTATGGTAGAAATACTCGTTGTTGTTTTCTTTAGTATTTATTTGAAAATAGTATATTAAACATGTATTCTGGTAGTCAGCTATTTTTCTTTTCCTTGATTAGAAGAAGGGTTGTCAGTCACCTGTAAGCTTTTGCCTGTATTATCAATTCTGTGTAGAATATTTGTATTAAAAATTCTTTGTTGAACTTCTGTGTTTAACAGTTAAATATAGAAGAGTAAAGGAAAATGATTTTTCATAATTTGCAACTTTATTTTTATTAAAGAAAATAAAAGAGAATAAAAATAGAACTCTAGTTCTGACTGTATATTTCAGAATATTTTGAGATTTGGAAGTTTCAGATTTCATCAGATTTTAGTAAACTCCAAAACTAATAGATGACCACTCAAAGGAAATCTTGAAGTGAAAGCGGTAGAAGGGACATTTTTAATCTTTTTTTGGAAAACCCCCCAAGAGCATTTCTTTGTTTAAATTTTCAACTTATTCCAAAACATTAAAGAAAATAGTTTTACTTTGATTCCTTGTAGATAGACTTCTTTAACCAGTCAATAAGGCTGATTAGTGATCTTTTCAGAAAAAGGAATTTTATCATTCTGATTGAAAGAATTTTAATTTCATATATGTGTGAATAAACATTTTCTTTAAGAGTGTCAGCTGAAATGAAATTCGGTATTACTATAATTTTAGTGAAAGGAAGGGATTAGAGATTAGGAATTAGATCTTAGTTTAAAACTTATTAGTGTGTATGTTTTTAAAATGTACTTAAGGAATTGAAATGGAAGGTGTAGGATGTGGAATGCTAGGAAATGGTAATTTTATTTTGCATTACCTGCTAGTAGAAGTCTGGTTTTAAAAAGTTCTTTGGCCAAAGCTTGGTAACACATGTTTGCTTAAATGTGTATGGTTATGTTTCATCTTCCTAAATCTGTGAATAGAACCTATTTAGAAACTTGTGGAAAGTAGTTAGAAATCACAGACACACCAGATTCCTTCTAATTTATCAGTGCCAAGAGATAGACTTCTTGGGAAGGGTTGGTGTGCTCTTCATTTTGGGATGAGCCCTGGGGGAGCTAACTACTCCATGGTTGGATGGCTTAAGCCCCTTAACCACACTCTCATCTCAAGATTTTCATTTGAATAGGATTTTGATGGCTTAGGAGACTGGAGCATGTAGATGGATAGTTGTCTGATGGCATTTATGATATTAATTTTATGGACTTATGTTCTTGTACATGATGTATTTGTATTTATCTTTCCTTATGATGTAAGTTATTTGACATAGATGGTCGACATCCTGATATATTGAACATTGTAATTTATTCTTTTATGGATTTATGGTAATTTGATAGTTTGGTCGATTACTCTTGGTTGGATTATATTTATGTAATGTAGAATTGAATATATGGAAAATAAGAAATTTTATGTTCATTATTACTTGATTTACTTAAACTTTTTGGTTGATTAATCTTTAGTGATGACCGACTATGACTATGGAATCGACATAGGATAAATTTTAGCATGTTTGGCTTATGTGGTTTTTATTGGGAAAATCGTTCTTTACATGTGGTATCAGAGTTGTGTTTAAACATTGGGACCTGGGTCTTTTATTGCTAAGTTGTGTACTTATGCTTGGTGCATGGGATAATCTAACACTATGGATATAGTAAACAGGCTAGTTCTAGCAATGACCAGAATGGTGAATCTAACCAGAGACTTGATCAAATATTGGCTCTCTTAATCCAGCAGGGTAATCTCTTGCAGAGCAAGGAGAATGTATGTATAATCTTGAGCAAGATCTGAGAGCTAGACTAGGTGATGAGGAGAGAAGGAATAGGTTAGAAGATCTGAGACTTGAGATTGAGCATAAATAGGAAGAAGACCTGAGGCTTGAGGCTTAGTGTAAATAGGAAGAAGATATGAGACTTAAGGCTCAGAGGAAACAAGAAGAAGGTAGGAGGAATGAGGAACAAATTAAACACAATACTGATCTTAGGGCTGCAATAGTACCCAATAACATGGAAAGAATAGTAGAGGAAATGAGAAAGGACCTCAAGAAGTTCGTACCTCCTACCTTCAATGGTAAGAGTATTGGTGACAAGGCTAAGGCATGGATTGTAACCACGGAAAAGTATTTCCATGTTCACAATCTTTATAGAAAATCTAGAGCAATGTGGGTACTTTTTAGTTGACCGGGGAAGCTAGTACATTGTGGAATAATTATATGGTGGAGAAGAGGATGCAGCTAGGAGATATCTCTTGGGATGATTTCCTTGTTCTTTTTTATAAGAGGTGGTTACCATAGTTATATTATGACCAGAAAGTGGCTGAGTTCTAGAACCTGATACATGGGCTTTTGTCTGTTACCCAATATCATGAGGGGCTTTTCCATTTGGTAACGTATGTACAATAGTACCAGTAGGATGAGTGGTTTAGAACTCACAAATTTATTTTTGGGTTATGTCCTAAGATTGGATCTTAAGTTGACATGCATGAGCCTGAAACTATGGACTTTTCTTTCAGGAAGGCATTAAGGCCGGAGTAGAAACTACAATAGGTATCTTTAGTAAAGGGTAATCAGAGAACTAATACCTCTCAAGGATTAAAGAGGAAATTCTAGGACAATTGACCTAGGGATTCTAGATGACAACCGGTTCATAATATGAGATGTAAAGGTAGAGGGGATACATGAAAGAATACCTACAACCATGCGTCTTAGTATCAGAATAGAGGCAACAACATGAATGATAACAGGAGGAACATTTTTGAGGGTAGGAAAGGACCAGTGTGTGGTTTCTTCACTTGTGGAGGTGACCATAATGTCATTTCTTTCTCTCACTATACAGATCATAGATATGGGAAGGGTCCCTAGAATCAACATCAGATTCATGCAGCAGCTGATCATAGACAGGTAGATATTCAGGCTACCTCGATCCAGTTGGCCGGTAAGCTCTTTGGCCAAAAGGTTTATGTTTTGATTGATACTGGAGCTACTAAATTTTTTATAGATCCTAGAGTTGTTTCTCATTTATCTATTAGACCTGGATATATGTTTGAACCATGGATGGTAGAATATGGAAATAGGGTAGAGTGTAAGGTTGAGCAATGTTTGGCATGCAATTAGATAGAACATCCAAACTTTCAGACACAAGTAAATATTTATGTAGCCCCATTAGGTTCGTATGATGTCATTTTGGGCATCAATTGGATAACTGGACATAAGGCATTATTAAACTATGAGGACAAGTTAGTTGAATGTCTTGATGATTCAGGTAAACCAACAATACTTTTGGGTTAGAAAAGACCCTTTGAGCTTAGGTAGATTTTCACCATGCAATTGAAGAAGGAAAAGAGAAAGAGGTGCATGATGTATGTAGCATGTGTCAAATATCTTGACACTCCTCCTAGTTTAGATAATTATCCTACCTTGTAGGAGTTCCAAGATGTGTTTCCAAAGGATTTACCAGAGTTACCTCCAAAGAGGGAATTTGAATTCTCTATTGATGTAATGCCTAGAACTGAGCCTCAATCCAAGGCTCCTTATCGTATGACCACCACTGAAATGTATGAGTTGAAGACTTAGTTGATGGAACTCTTGGATAAAGGGTGCATTCACCCTAGTGTGTCACCATGGGGAGCTCCAGTTATCTTCCTGAAGAAGAAAGATGGTACCTTGAGGTTATGCATAGATTATAGAATGCTTAACAAGGTGACTATCAAGAATAGATATCTGCTTCCACAAATAGATGAACTATTCAATCAGATGAAGGGAGAAACTGTGTTCTCTAAGATTGATTTGAGATTTGGATATCATCAACTCCGAATAAAAGAAGAGGACATATCCAAAACAACTTTGAGGAAAAGGTATGGACATTATGAATTTTTTTTCTTACCTTTTGGATTGACTAATGTGCCTGCAACATTTATGAACTTAATGAACAATGTATTCAGAGATTGTCTAGATAAGCTTGTTGAGATTTTCATTGATGACATCTTGATTTACTCCAAGACCATGGAGGAGCATGAGGAGCACTTACAAATAGTTTTATAGTGACTTAGAGATAAGAAGCTTTATGGGAATCTATCTAAGTGTTCTTTCTAGTAGAAGGAGATTCATTGCTTGGGTCACATCATCTCTGCATATGGAATTGCAGTAGATCTAACAAAGCTTAAAGACATACATGAGTGGCCAGCTCTGTAGAATGTGAGTGAAGTTAGAAGCTTCATGGGACTCACAAGTTATTACAAGAAATTTGTGGAGGGATTCTCCAAGATTGCAGCACCTATTACATCCCTTCAGAAGAAAGGGAAAAGATACAAGTGGACTAAAGTTTGTGAGTGAGCCTTCCAGTTGTTGAAATAGAAACTCACATGCGCTCCTATCTTGATTATACCAGATTTGAATGGGAATTTCACAATGATTATAGATGCTTAGGGTGAAGGTCTTGGAGGTGTGCTTATGCAGGAGGGTAAGGTAGTGGCTTATGAGTCACGAAAGCTGAAACAGTATGAAGTTAACTATGCACCTCATGACTTAGAATTGGCAGAAATTGTGCATGCTTTAGTGACATAGAGACATTACCTTTTGGGTAAGCTATTTGATTTGAAAATAGATCACATGGGACTTAGGTATATCTTCACATAGCCTAATCTCAATCCAAGATAGTGATGTTGGTTGGAGTTTCTGAGTGAGTACGATTTTGGCATTGAGTACATTGAGGGAAAGGAGAATAGAGTGGCAGATGCTCTTAGTAGGAGAAAACATATTGTATCTATCTCTACTTCTAGGATACAGTTGAGGGATCACATGTTGTAGGAGCTTCCAAGTGCTGTTAATTATGAGATGGTCAATTTAGCCTTGCACATTGATCCATTAGATCACCGTTTTGATGGATAATCTTTTGAGGATGATGGTATTGTGAGATACTAGAACAAGATGTATATTCCTGACCAGGCAGGGTTGACGAAGGTAGTACTTGAGGAGATGCATTACACTCCATTTGTTGGAAATCCAGGGGTAAACAAGATGATTTCTGATATGAGGCCACTATATTTTTGGTGAGGGCTTAAGTGTGATGTGATAGCTTTTGTAGTCCAGTGTTTGGAATGCTAGTGAGTCAAGGCTGAGCATGTTCACCCAGTGAGACTTTTATATCCTCATGATATACCAGAATACAAAAAGCAAGTCATCAGTATGGATTTTATCAAAGGTTTACCCATGAAATGATGTAGGCATGATGTAATCTTAATAGTAGTTGACAAACTAACCAAGGTAGCTCATTTCATTCCAGGTAGTTTGAGAGATGGATCCTTGGCTTTAGCCAAGAATTTTATTCAGGAGATTTTTAGATTACATGGTGTACCAGAGACCATTATATCTGACAGAGATACATGAATGACATCAAGGTTTTGGACAACCTTGAATTCTTCCTTGGGTACATGACTGAACTTTAGCATAGTCTATCAACCTCAGACTCATGGGTAGACTGAGAGAGTGAATTAGGTTGTAGAGGGTTTACTCTGGATGTATTGCATGGAATAAAAATACAAGTGGGAAGAGTATCTTCCATTGGTAGAGTTTTCCTATAACAAATATTACCATGCTTCCTTGGGAATGACACCATTTGATGCACTATATAGGCAGAAATTTTGTACTCCTATCAGTTGGGATAGAGTAGAGGACATGAATGTTGTTGGTCCCAATTTTTTGAGAGAGATGGAGGAGAAGACTCAGATTCGTGCTCGATTGAAAGAAGTAGTGGATTGTCAAAAGAGTTATGCAGATAGGAACCACACTTTCAGGTAGTTCCAGGAAGGGGACAAAGTATTTTTTCCTATGAGACCACATAAGAGCTCAATTAATTTTGGCAAGGCTTCCAAGCTTGCACTAAGATATGTGGGTCCTTTTGATGTATTAGAGGTTATCAACCCCGTTTCTTACAGAATTTCTCTACTACCCACTCTAGCCTGAATCCATAATGTGTTTCATGTTTCTTTGTTGAAACCCTATCATCTAGATGCATCTCATATCTTAGATTGGTGTGCATTACAAGTTTAGGATCCGAGGGTGGTGTTAGTGGAGCCTACCTACCTCGTTGATCAGCGTACCATCAGGGTGCATGATAGAGATGTTTTGTAGTATAAGGTCCAATGGGATCAATTCTCTATTGACAATGCTACTTGGGAGGATGCGGATGACATGCATAGATATTTTGTGCAGTTATTTGATTAGACTTATACACCTTCTTATTTTTAGTTGCTTCTGTTATATGCTCAAACATTGATACTATTATGTTTTTTTTATTTGGGACTCTTAGTGACATTATGGACTTTATTGACTTAGTCGGGTAGTTTTGACTAGATTTGTTATGCTTTGTAATTATGATAGATGTGTTCGACATTATTATGGAGATGGTGGAAGTAAATTTGGGTTCATGTGATTTATATGCTTTGAATGTTTTATTAGTTATGTTTTGAGGTGATTTATATGATTGTATGTTTGGATATTGTCGTGGATTATATAATGTTGATTTATATTGTAATGACTTGATGGGAAAATATGATGAATTATGAATGGTTATATGATGTTAGTTGCAATATATGTTGTTTAAATATGATTTGGATTCATGGACTAACCTACTGATGATCAATCTAGTGGTTTGATGGATTTCCAGGATTGAAGGAATGAGTGTGGTTATGGAGGAGAAGTTTATCTTCTCAGTAATGGTTGATCGAAAAAATTTGAGTTTTTCACACACCACATATTATTTGATTATTATACTTACAATAGATTAACGAGTTTTATTTCTAACTCTATCTCAAATGGTAAATGCATGGTGTGTGTGGAGTTTTGAAATTAGTTAAAGTATTCTACAAGCAAATATTTTTGTCTTATTGATTTAATGATTTAATTTGAACTCGGGTACTCGTATTATCTTGAAAAATAAAACTTAGAGATTGGATCATGTCAATTTAATTTCTTATTTTCATGGATATAATTGAAAATTTAACTGATTCATCATGGACGATGAACATATTAAGGAGGGAAGGATGTCATAACCCTTCCCATTTTTTCTCTAATGTTTACGAAGAAAAAGGAGTAAAAGTTATTGTTAAGTAAATAAACAAGGAGTCGATGCTATTTTCAGGAAGAGAAGTTTGTTTTGAAAAAAAAACTTAACGGAACTAGAGTTATCAATACATTTTGGTCTGGTGAAATGATGCAAAGTAAAAGTATTTGATTTCAAATCGTCCAATGTGCGGGGTGACTTTAATAAGGTTGTTGATCGTCAAAGTGGAAAGGAGGCATCTTTTCATGATCAAATCATTTTGTTCCACAACATGCTACATGTATTTTAAATTCCAAGAGTGGAGGCTGAATTGGGACGCTCAATGCAAGTTACAAGATTGATGGTTGGGAATGTGCGCACAATATTTGTGAAGGCGTAAATTTTCTGTGATAGCTGACAGATAGATTAGAAAGAGGGGATGCACATTTTTTGGCTTGGAGGAGGGTTTTTGGTGTTGAGGAATGAAATACGTTTTGCAGTGAGGAGGGTCAGACATTTTTAAAAGTGGGATATTCAGCGTGGAGAAGAAGGATATAGCACAGGAGTAGAAGGATATAACGCATGTAGAAGGTGTAGTGTGTGTAAAGAAAGGAGACTTAGTGTGTGGGGAGAGGCTTGCAAAGATTTGGGTTGTCCAATTTGTTTATGCATGGGTATGGTAGAAATACTTGTTGTTATTTTCTTTAGTAGTTCTTTTAAAATAGCATATTAAACATGTATGCTAGTAGTCAACTATTTTTATTTTCCTTAATTAGAAGAAGGGTTGTCAATCACCCATAACCTATTGCCTGAATTATCAATTCTATGTAGAATATTTTTATTAAAATTCAGTGTTGAACTTCTGTGTTTAATAGTTAAATATAGAAGAGTAAGGGAAAACAATTTTTCATAATCTGTAACTTTAGTTTTATTAAAGAAAAAAAAAGAGAATAAAAATAGAACTGCAGTTGTGACTGTATATTTCAGAGTATTTTGAGATTTGGAAGTTTTAGATTTAATCAGATTTTAGTAAACTCCAGAACTAGTAGATGACCACTCAGAGAAAATCTTCCAGTGAAAACAGTAGAAGGGACATTTTTAATCTATTTTTTTGCAAAACCCCCCAAGAGCATTTCTTTGTTTAAATTTTCAACTTATTCCAAAAAATTAAAGAAAATAGTTTTACTTTGATTCCTTGTAGACAGACTTCTTTAACCAGTCAATAAGGCTGATTAGTGATCTTTTCAGAAAAAGGAATTTTATCATTCTGATTGAAAGAATTTTATTTTCATATATGTGTGAATAAATGTTTTCTATAAGAGTGTCAGCTGAAATGAAATTTGGTATTACTATAATTTTAGTGAAAGGAAGGGATTAGATATTAGGAATTAGATCTCAGTTTAAAACTTATTAGTGTGTATGTTTTTAAAATGTACTTAAGGAATTGAAAAGGAAGGTGTAGGATGTGGAATGCCAGGAAAGGGTAATTTTATTTTGCTTTACCTGCCAGTAGAATTTTGGTTTTAAAAAGTTCTTTGGCCAAATCTTGGTAACACATGTTTGCTTAAATGTGTATGGTTATGTTTCATCTTCCTAATTTTGTGAATAGAATCTATTTAAAAACTTGTGGAAAGTAGTTAGAAATCACAAACACACCAAATTCCTTCTGATCCATCAATAGCGAGAAATAAACTTCTTGGGAAGGGTCGATGCACTCTTGATTTCAAGATGAGCCCTAGGGGAGATAACCACTCCATGGTTGGGTGGATTAAGCCCCTTAACCACACTCTCATCTCAATATTTGCATTTGAATAGGAGTTTGATGGCTTAGGAGACCAGAGCATGCAGATGGATAGTTGTCCGATGATATTTATGATATTGATTTTATGGCCTTATTGGTCTTGTACATAATTTATTTGTATTTATCTTTCCTTATGATGTAAGGTATTCAACATAGATGGTAAACAGCCTGATATATTGAACATTGTAATTTAATCTTTTATGGAATTATGGTAATTTGACATTTTTTTTATTACTCTTGGTTGGATTATCTTTATGTAATGTAAAAATGAATATATGGGAAAATAGAAATTTTATGTTCATTATTACTTGATTTAATTGAACTTTTTGGTCGATTAGTCTTTAGCGTTGACCAACTATGACCATGGAATTGACATAGGAGAAATTTTAGCATGTTTGGCTTATGTGGATTTTATTGGGAAAAGTGGTCTTTACAAAAATAAAGCCAAAAAAATCCATGAAAGTAAACAATGTTAAATATGCAAGCAGCAGCTGCTACCTATCATCAAAACTAAAATAATTTCAATTGAAAGATTGAAAAAGAAATTGTCATTTTCATATGAGTGCACAATAAAATGACAATGCATTTAGTTTCACATAAATCCATCTCCACTGCCTGTACAAGAGGAATCACATAGAAAATAGGCCATGCTCTAATAATTGGAGAGAAGAAGTAGTAGTGGTTGATCTATATAATCACTTCCCTCCCCACCAGCAGGTCGACACAATATTGGAGAAAAAAATATATACAGAGAGGAGGAGTGGCACAAAGACTTGGTTGACGCCCTTTTGGATACATAAATCCCACTTTGAAGATAAGAAGGCAATCATTATTGTAAGTTTGAGAGCTTTAAAACTTTTTTTTTAAATGATGGATTGTTGAGTGCAATTTGAAACGTTAGATACTGAATTAATATACAATTTTTTCACAAGCCGTATACATTGACTTTGATGAAAGTAAGTATACTAATAGATTAGATAGATTTCTTCAAAAATTATATTGCACTCATATTTTTCTTATAACTAAAATTATATATTTTGTTAATATTAATTTTCTTTATGGAATGTGGATATTCTATATGAAAGGTAACTAGCATTTTTTATTATATCATGTAATTTAGTGATTCTATAGATACAATTGATAATTTATATTAATTTATTTAAATAATCTGTCTATGTGTATATAGGTAATGCTTGTTTCTACAATAGATACATCAGCTACTACATTGGAATGGCCAGTGAGTGAAATAATAAGAAATCCAAGTGTGATGTAGAAACTGCAAGAGGAATTAAATTCTATAGTAAAACAAGATGAGAAAATAACATATTCTCATATTTTAAGAATGGAGTACTTGCATTGTGTTGTGAAAGAGACATTTAGATTATATCCACCAGCTCCCTTGCTCATTCCACATGAATGTAGAGAAGCTTATATTGTGAAAGGATATGATCATGACTATTGATACCAACAAAAACAAGATTTATAGTTAATGTTTGGGCTATAGGAAGAGATCCAAGAGTATGGAAAGATCCATTGGAATTCAAGCCTGAGAGGTTCATGGGTAGAAATTTTGACATAATCAATGATCTAGAGTTAAATATGATTCCTTTGGGCATTGCCATTATTGAGGTTACATTACGACATATCTTTCACTACTTTCCTTTAATAAAATAAGATGATATAGATAAAAATGAATCTTTTGGAGCAACCATACATAGAAAACAACATCTATTTGTTATTCCAAGTTGGAGGTTAAGTTTAAATGCACCATCTTCCCTCAAAATATAATTTTTGTAAAAAAAAATCAGTTCCTTTTCCTTCAAATTATGTATATCATATATTTTACAAATTATTATTCATGTCATTATGATATGAATAAAAATTGATATTGTAATATATTGTAACATGCTATTAATTAAGTTTGTGGTTAAACTGCCATCTCTTTGGTTTGTCCTTCAATTGTTTCTTTGTTTTCTATCTTTTAGTAGTGTTCTATACGTGAATTCTAGATCTCACCAAAATTTCAGTTGTACAAGGTTTCACATCCCCTTGAAACCTATTTCACTATAAAAAAAAAACATGTTATGAATTAAACTACTAAAATTAAAGTGGTGCATCATTATACCCATTCTATCTATAGTTTTGTAGTTTCAACAAAAAATAAATTATCTCTTGTAAATCATGTTTACAAAAAACACTTATAATTTCTAGAGTTTTAATTTTTTTCATTAATTTAGATTATAAGACATTTATTTATTGAATAACTTTAACTCTAATAAATAAGTAAGAAAATTAAAAATTTTCTTATATAATTTGTCGAAGACGAAAATATCAAAATTAATTAAAATATTAAATTTAAATTCACAAACACATTTTACTTTAATTAAAATATTAAAAAAAAAAAATTTCCTTCCTCTTTTTAAAAATCTACCTAGAATTACCATGACATGATTTTAACATATATATTTTAAAGATATTTTAGGATTAAATATTTAATAAAATATTGTTTTCCTTATTTTATTTTTAATTATATTTTATTTGTCTCTTATTTGAAAACTATAATATCTTAAAATATTCACAAATATAAATTATTCAAAAGACATCTTAAAGAGTGAATAGTGAGTGATAGTAAGAAAATAATTTGGAAGAAATGAAGTATTAGCTTTTACATTTATACATGAAGGATGCCAGTTGTTCCAAATAGCTTCAGAAGTACTTTAACTTCAACTTTGTATATGCTTTATTGTACAGTCTTTGTTTACTCTTTGTATGGAAGTTTTGAATCTAATTCATCTTTCAATCCTTTATTGGCCACCATTTATTATTGTAATTTAACTTTTATCAACACACACACACACACACACACACACACACACACACACACACATGTGTGTGTGTGTGTGAACGCGTGCACACATGCATGCACGCACACACACACACACACACACACACACAAACAAACACACGTGCGCGTGCGCGCACATGCACATGCACATGCACACACACACGCAGACACACATGCACACGCAAATGCACACACACACGCGCGTATTTTATAATAAATTAGAGGGGGGGTGAATCAGTGGCCTCAAAAATATTCCAATAATATGAACCCAAAAAACTTTTTACCACAATTATAAGCCTCTAGTTATCTTCAGTCCTACAAGATGAATGCCTTCAAATAAACTCAACAGATAAGTACTTCTTAGAGTTCACTGTTAAACCTTATTCTTACTATTTACCGATTAGCAGTGTTTCATTTACAGAAATGTAGTAAATAACTTAGTGTATACCGATCAATCCAGATTAGCTATGTGTAATGCAAAACACTAAAGTAATGACTCATAAACACATTAACACATGGATTTTTAACATGAAAATCCTGTCAAGGTAAAAACCACTTGGGACTGGTAACCCAAAATTTTCACTCTTCTGAAGTGTGCTCGGTGAAGAGCCAACCCTGATAAAGGTTTAAAACACACTGTTAGGTGTGACCTTGTTAGAGGATTTAAATAGAATAATTTGTCACTTGATATCAAGCATCTTTATGCTACCTTTTATGACCAAATCTAGTGTACTTTGTCAAATGGTATCTGGCATCTCATGCTATCTTCATGATCAAATTTTTTGATACTCCTTGGGATGTATCTCAATATAGAAAGGATTGTTAAGTATTTCTCGGTTAAGAGACTTTCTAATCCAATGGTTAAACTAAAATAATAAATGATCTATTCATAGATACAACTTAGACTTGCAAATTTTTAAATCTATTGTAAGCTCATAATAGCTTTTTGATCAATGTATCTTTCTAATACCTTTTCTCCAATTTTTTTTTCTCAGTGATGTTGTGATTCTCTTTTTCTCGGCGTCCGCATAAATCTTTAGCTCTTTCCTCAACTTGATATATCAAGACTATATGAAGTTCTTCTTCAGCAGTTTCTCTCCACCATCCTTCTTTTCTATTCACTTAATTCACAATGAATTAGTTTTTCTCTTTATAGACATGATATCACCATTTCTTAGTTCTTGACTTTATTGTTCTTGGCGTGATCTACAATTTTAGCCAATCTTGCTTTAAAGATTTACTTCAGTTTTATCCCATAGATTTCTCTTTGACAACTAGAATAAAATAACTTTAAATCTTTCTCTTATCTTTGGCTTTAACTTGTCAATGAAAACAATATTGAAAACTAGTTAACTCCTTTAGCTCTTGCTAGCTAAGTCTTTTGTCATTTCTGAACTACAGTTCCTTTCAGTGTTTTAAATCTTAGTTCACTTCAGTCAACACTTCAGTTCTCCTTGGGCATCTCCATCGGGGTTGTCTGTCCATTAGGGTTGTTTATCTGTCCAGCATCACTGTGAATTCCTTCTTGTCGGTAATGCTTGTAATTCTGCTCATCAGTAATGCTTGTCGGGTTTCTTTCTCAGGCATCGTTGTGAATTTCCTTTTGGGTTTCTCTATCCTTTGGGGTGCACTTCCCATCGATGTTTGTAGTCACTTAGTGAATGTTGATCCTTTATGCATTACTGAAAGCATAACCTTTACATTCTGATTCTCTAAAGTCTTTGACACTTTGTATATAACCAATAAAATTATATCAACTTGACATCAATGACAATACAATCCATTAACTAATTTAATGTCTTGCATTAAATTTTAGTAGCTTGGTGATCATCAACTTAACATATTCAAACATTTAATTAGTTATAATTCATCAGCGCACACACACACACACACACACACACACACACACACACACACACACGTGCACATGCACACACACGTGCGCGCGCACACACACATGTACACACATGCACATGCACACACACATGCACACACACGCACACACACACTTATGTACACACACATGTACACACACAAGCACACATGCAAGCACACGCACATGCACATGCACATGCACACACACATGTACACGCACATGCACATGCACATGGACCTGGACACACACACATGCGCTCGCGTGCATGCACACACACACACACACGCAGACATACACACACATAGGCACACACACACACACACATGTGCACGCGTGTACACACACACGCACGCACGCGCGCGCGCACACACACACACACACACACACACAGTTACTCCTCTCCATGTTGTCCTTGATGCCAAAAGCACTAATATGATCAATTTCATATGGTGATCATGGGATCAATAAAAGTGAGATAATATTTGGACCATATCATAGTTGCATCATCACTCATAATCATAGAGAAGGTTATCATGGATACATCAGTTTAGTTTATCATTTGATCATATGTATGGTTAAGTTTTTAGCAAAGTGATCTTGGTTGATTAGTTACATCATTCACAATAGAGAATATGCATTCAATTTTTGTTATCATCATATTGATTATTGGTGTATTCAGTTGGTCAGTAAACATAGGTCATGAGACATTTTCAGTTTGGTAGTGTTGATCATCATATTCATTGTATTTTGATTCTAGTATATCACTGATCAACATATTAAGTTAAAAATATGTTGCATTCAAGATACAAATATACAGTTTTAGTAATATTACATTGATGGTCATTATAGACCTACAATTAGGCTTGAAGAGAACTTAACTACATTCAGTTAGTTATTAGCATTCAATTGATAAGATGTTATTTTTATTAGCATAAATGATATTCAGTTTACATTTTTGGCTTCATAGAATACATCTTTTACAAAGTCAGAGTCTTGAGCAGAATAATTACATTTTTTAGTTATTGCAAAGTGAAATTTCATTTGTATGTTCATTATGATCTTGTTTCAAAAGTCTATAATTGGTTTTCAAAGGCATTAATTATGAACATGTAATATCTATAGTGCATCATTGTTTAAATAGCATCATCAATAGTTGTATTTCAATCAAGTTGACCATTAAGATTACTTAGGCATTTGGTAAAGAGGTAATATTTTAAAAAGTATCATTAGCATGCCTTTGGATCGACTATTCTATAGCTTGCAAGTTTTGTGATTTTACAACACTTAACACATCATGCTATGATTGTGTTTCTTGTTGGATAAGCATCAATGGGAGCATTTAATGAACTTAAAGTTTGAAAAGACATACCTTAATACATGACATGTAAAATCAACCTCATTTGTAACATTTCATATTATGAGCATTTGATAAGATTTTGGGTTTCATTTTGAAACTCTAGCTCGAAGGAACTAGGGCATGACATGTTGAGACAGTTTGGGATCTTGAGCAGTTGCAGATGTTTTGTCAAGGAAGTTGAAGGAAGTTTGGAATATTTGTTTGGAATATTTCTTGCATGGAACCACAGGTTTTTTGAGTTACCACATGTTTTTTTCCTTCTAAATATCTTCTTAATCATTTTCTGTATTATTTTTTCTTAGATTGTTATAGTCTCTGAGTTTAGTTTGCATTCATGGTTAAAAATCTTTTTTTAGTTTAAGTTACTAACCATGATTTGGGTTATGCATTGGGTAAATGAAATTATTCGTTATCATTTTTTTTAACAAGTTTGTGTCACTCTAAATACATTTGGTTAAAGTCTCTTTTGGGTTTCATTTTTAACCAAAGTAAAGTATTTCTCTTTTATGTGACTCGTGTGTTAATGAGTATCTTGCATATTATATGTCAAACCCTAGTTAGTGTATCACATTCATTCTTCACTCATGTTTTGGTTATATTATGTTAGGGTTCTCAAATATAAAGCCTAGTTTCTATATGTTTTGTTAAGGGTTTTGGCGTTTGAGTTTTCTGAGAATGTTGATGCATATACATTATACTCTAGTAACGGGTTTTTGGGTTTGTTCAAAGCATGTATCAATCTTTTATGTTTTGTCTCTAAACCAAGGTCTATGTTTTGTTATCCTTGTGGTCTTAACCCAAGTTTGTGAGCATTGATGATTTCATCATGTCTTGTAAATCTGTTTTATCGGAGAGATATATGGTTATTTTCCTTCTTTTACTCTTGATTTGAGTAGATTCTTAATCAGAGATCATTCTTCTCTTATCAAATATGATAAAGAATACACATTTTATAATGCAAGATGGTATGTTAATTAGATACCTTATGCCAATCAAACTTTGAGACATGTTAAGGAACAACGATTAAGTTTTCTTTCTCATGATGATTCTTTATGAGATAAATATAAACATGCATACATTCATTAAAGATGCTTTAGAGATAGGCAATCATTACTCTGGTAGACAGTTTTCAAAATCATTTTTTTATGGATGTTACATTGCAGTCGATCACAAAATGTATTATAAACAAGACAATGAAAGTTTTTCAATGTATAGAGAGAGTATTTGGATCTTCATGAAACATATTTTGTTTTTGTGCACAATCAATTCATTGATCAGAAAAAACTGATTGAGATCATAGGAATTCATGATCTCATATCATGCACTGTTCAACTCAAAAATATAGTTGTGTTTAATATTGTATGGTATTGGGTTGTAATTACTATTTTTAATCAGATTTCCTGACTCTGTATGTAAAACAAAGTGAATTATGAAGAAAAGCCAGTAAAGCTTAGAAAATACTATAAATGAGATAAAATTATCAGTGAGATGATTGTACAACCAGTGAGGCATTGTAAAAATATATTTTTTTAGATAAGACACTGAGGCATTTAAAGTGGTTTGATTCCCCATAGGGTTTCCACTCAGGACAAATCTTGTGTTACATATTTTGTGCATGTTTCATCTTTGTCTTGTTATCTCTATTCATTTCATTTGAGTTATTGTTATAAGATTGATTAAAAATTTATACATTGTTATTATATCAATGATTCACCCCCCTCTTAGTGTTATTGTACTCTCTCTCTTTCACACACACATGCACAATGTTTTAAGTTCATTCTCAAATTATGTAGAAGAAAATAGTAATATTACATAATGACATTTACACAAAAAAAGCTAAAGCTATCAAATATAGATATACCATTCTCAATTTCAGGAAGCAAGTATTATAAAGGGACTTAATATAACCTAAAACTTTAATAATAAATCCTATATTCTCCAATAATAAAATTGAGATGAGAAAGGATTTTTCTATCATGAAAAGTATTAATTATAACTCAAATAGAAATTTAAATGTTTTTTAATAATTGTAATAGGCAGAAAAAATAACATTGGTTAGACATGAAAGAATTCATAATGAAATTTATATGCAAAGCAAAGACTCAAAAGAATTAGTGAGGTGTAAAAGTAATCTAAAAAAAAATTAATTATTTTATTCCAAATCAATTTTTTTTCTTTCATGCATTTGAGAGGGGCTATGATATAGTTAATACTCATTGCTACAATAGATACAACAACTATATTGGAATGTGCAATTGAATTAATGATAAATCCAAGTGTGATGAATAAGTTACAAGCATAAATCAATTCTATAGTAAAATAAGATGAGAAAATAGCATATTATCATATTTTAAGAATGGAATAATTGCATTGTGTTGTGAAATAGACATTCAAATTATATCCACCAGCTCCCTTGTTCATTACACATGAATTTAGAGAAGCTTGCATTTTGAAAGGGCTTGATCATGACTACTTGATACCAACAAAACCAAGTTTTATAGTTGATGCTTGGGCTATAGGAAGAGATCCAAGAGTATGGAAAGTTCAATTGGAATTAAAGCCCCAGAGGTTTATGGGTATAAAATTTGACATAATCAATTATCCAAAAATAAGCATGATTCCTTTTGGTGCAGGATGGAGAGGTTGTCCTAGTGCTTCCATGGGCATTGCCATTGTCGAGGTTGCATTAGGACATCTCTTTCACTACTTTAATTTTATAAGTGAAGATGATATAGATATGAATGAATCTTTTGGAATAGCCATACAGAAAAAAGAACATATATTTTATATTCAAAGTTTGAGGCTAATCTTAAATCCTCCATCTTCCCTCAAAAAATAATTATTGTAAAATAAATAAATTTTAATTGAAAATTATTCAATTATACAATTTATAAATAATTATTCATGTCATTATGATATGAATACAACATATATATTGTTATGTATTAAAACTTTTTATGAATCAAGCTTGTAGTGGTCACAAGTCTCCAAAGGTGGTTTAGTTTCCATCTCTTTGGTTTGTCCTTCAGCTGTTTGTAAAGGCTTTCGGGTACCCTTCAAAACTCATGTTGTTTCTCTTGAACTATTTTTAGTTGACTATTGTTTTTATGTGTTCTATCTTTTAGTAGCATTCCATTTGTATAGGGTTCCAAGTCCCTTTAAAACAAATTTTACCTTTAAAACATCACTTGTCTTTATTCGTTCATGCTGATGATTTGTGCCCATGACCAAAAGAGCGAGGTTTAGGCTACCTTCCAACTTTTCATTGAATGTATTTGACAATTTTTGTATCAAGAGAAAAAACACTGCCCTACAAAAGCACATGGACTCTTCAAAATTTGAGATAGGTTATTGTAGAGGTCCTCTTGAAATCCTATCGGTTCACACAGATCATTCACAAGTACCATGGATTGAGATAAATAGCCCGTAAAAGTTTGTCACTTTTGTGCACTTAGTGCACATAATGAACATCGTTAGTAGGGTATGACACCGAGCATTCTGATGTGTGAGGAGCCAATATGGGACCATGCCTAGGATAAAATTTTGCAACCATATGTGTTTGCATTGATTATTTGCACCCATGATGAATATAGTGAGATTTAGGCTACCTTGCAATTTTCCATTGAATGCATCTGAAAGTTTCTGCATCAACAAAAAAATTGTTGCCTTAAAAAAACTAATTCAAGTCTTAAAAATATAAGATAGGTTATATTAGAGGGTCTTCTCGTGATGCTATACATTTAGATGGATCATTTTCAAGTGCCACAAATTGGAAAAAATAGGGCATCAAAGTTTGTCACTTTTGTGTACTTAGGACACTTAAGGGACATCACTGGTAGGGTATGACACTGAGTGTTCTAGCAAGTGGGGAGATAAAATGGTACCATGCCTAGATTAAAACCACCTAAACAGACATGTTCATGCTAATGGTTTGTTCCCGTGATGAACAAAGAGAGATTTAGGCTACCTTACAACTTTTCATTGAATACAGATCTAATAATTTTGCATCAAGAGAAAAATTGTTTCCCTACACAAACCACTTGGAGTATTCAAAATATGATATAGGTTATTGTAGAGGGTGATCCCATGTTCCTATAGGTTCAAACAAATCCTTTTCTAGTGCCACAAATTGGGAAAAATATCTCATCCAAGTTTTTCACTTTTGTGCACTTAGGAACTTAAGGGACATCACCATTAGGGTATGACGCCAAGCGTTTCGACTATTAGGGAGCCAAAATGGGACCATTCCTAGGGAAAAATTATCCAACTGAATGTGTTCGCACTAAAATTTTTCACCCGCAACAAATAGAGAGATATTTAGGCTACCTTGCAACTTTCAATTGAATGCATCTGATGGTTTTGGTATGAACAAAAAAATTGATGCCCTACAAAAGCTACTTTGTTTCTTGAAAATCTGAGATAGGTTATTGTAGAGGAGCCTCTCGCAATCCTATACATTTAGATGGATCATTCACAAGTGGCACAAATTGGGATAAATAACATGTCAAAGTTCATCACTGTTGTGCACTTAGGGCACTTAAGGGATATGACTAGTAGGGTATGTCGACAAGAATTCTAACAACTAGGAAGCCAAAATAGGACCATGCCTAGGGTAAACTTGCTCAGCTAGATGTGTTTGCACTGATAATTTTTACTCATGATGAACATAGAAATATTAAGGATACCTCGCAACTTTTCATTGAATGCATTTACCTGTTTTGCATCAATAGAAAATTCATTTCCCTACAAAAACCACTTGGAGTCTTAAAAATATGAGATAGGTTATTATAGTGGGGCCTCTTGCAATCGTATAGGTTTAGACATATCCTTAGCAAGTGCCACAAATTGGGATGAATAGGCCATCAAAATTTTTTAGTTTTGTGCACTTAGGGCACTTAAGGGACATTGCTGGTAAGGTATGGCGTCGAGCGTTCTAGTGAGTGGGGAGCCAAAATGGGACCATGCCTGACGTAAACCCACCCAACCAGATGTGTTTTCACTGACGATTTATGGTAACGATGAACAGAGAAATATTTAGACTACCTTGCATCATTGTCAAGGATTGTGACACTCTCAAAAGGTGGTAGCTATGAAAGGTTGTGAATCTTTCAAAGGGCATAAAGGATGAAGAATTATGACTCTCTTGAAAGGTTGTAAGAATGAAAGGTTGTGACTATCTCATCATGAAGATAGAAATAAGAGGGAAAGTCAATTTTAGAATTCATGGAAGAAGGGATCATCACTCCTCAATCTATGAATTTTTGGTAAACAGATTTGTCACAACAAAATCACCTTTAGAATTGACCTTGTTTTTCCTATGAGCAGTGACAACCGTGCCAAAAGTTGGAGAGATTGCAATAAGATAATGATTAAATTGCATTCTCCCTCTATGTTTGAGAGGGACAACTCTCTTGTATGATTGTGGTACCTGTAGTTTTTATGTACTTTTCACTTGAAAGTTCAAAAAGGAGAAAATATAAAATTGAAACAAGATGAACAAAAGAAACCCCAACAAAAGACATACAAATACCAAGTAGGATTTCACAAAGGATAAAAGTCACAAGAGGGTTTTAGCACCCAATGCAATGATGGTGAAAGAAGAAAAATGAACCTCAACACACAAAGAGATACGTTATACTAGCACATCCAAATCAAGGTACCAAGATATAAGTGTGTTTCACTACATCAAATACACGGATTATCAATTCTTTATGGATATGCCTAAAAAGGATACCAACTTAACATATGAGAAGTTATCAATGATAACATCGAGGAACATTTAAAGCATATGAACAAATGTCTTTTTTATCATGATTATGAGATTGTAGAATCTCAAACCCTTCTTTACATAATGCAAAAATAAAAGTAATTTAAAGTTTTTCTCTGAATTTCTCTAGAGTTTCCCTTCTATAAGAGTCCCCCTATCATTTACACTACAAAAGTCTTATATTTATAGACTCTCCTTGATAACCAACCTCTAACCTCTTAGAATAACCACCTAGGTAAACACTTAGCATAACTACCCAAGTGATCACTTAGAAGAACTACCTATATGAAGACAAGTTAGAATTTACCTAACTTTTACAATGATAGAGCCCAAAAGATAAATTTAATTACACTAAGTGACATAAATCACTTTTACAAATAGGAGAACATAACTTGCCCCTTTGGAAAAAATAGATTTATCATAAATCTATTTATATCCTAAGTTTTGATTTATTCATTTTTGCCTCCGTTTTACCTTTAAGTGAAAATTTTTTACTTAATGCAATTATTCACTTGTTGCTATTACATTTCATCCACAGGTTTATATTTTTTTTATTTTTGAATAAGTCTCCATTTGTCAATTTGGTACTCTTGCATTTTACAATTCATCCCTTGGCAAATATAAATTTTTGCATTTGAAATCAGTAAATGTTACTATGACAATTGCCAAAATATTCAAAAAGAGTTGCAGGCTGTGTTTGATAAATCTGGGCTATTACATATCAAAAGTTCTTAAAACTTCATGAAAAATACGTCTATTTGAAACTTTTTGTCAAATAATTACAACAACAAAGACATGGTAAGCTATATGCTATGATAAATGTCCATACGCTGCTCCAAGACTCCAACATTTGCACACCCTATGATCATTTCATTTATTAGTCCCTACCTTCTAAGGCAGGGACTAATGTTTTTAGTCCTCTATTTTGCATTAGTGCATGCCTTGGAAACCATGAAAAGTGTTATACATTTGTTATATACTATGGTCTTCTAGTTGATATCAATGAAAATAAAATTTTCCCTATAAAATTATTTTTTCCCATTGGCTGAGCTGCTTTTCCTCAGTGATCTTTTTATTTTCTGTTCAAAAAATTGGGCAAAAAAAACAAGCTTGAAAGTTGTGGCAAGTGGTAGCAATTGACAGCGATTGAGGAGCGTGGCAGTTTGCAAGGGTAGTAGCGGTCCATGTAGAAACCTGCATGTAAGCTTGGTATTTTTCCGTGTTGGTGTATTAAAATATACGCTTCATTCCCTTTTTTCTGTCATTCATTTTCATCTTACATTAAATTTTTCATCAGGCTTCCTTCCTAGGAAAAGAAATCGCTCGCTCCTCCATTTACGCCGCTCAATTTTAAAGCTTTAGACATGAATCTTACGAGCTTGATGATGAAATCTCTACTCCAAAATTTTCCTCCAGAAAATCCACACCTCCCACAATAAAGAACACCTAATCCAGGTTCAAACTGACCACGACCCCCTTAAGAAGAACAAAGCAGGAACACCACCCAAATCCCTGAATCCCTCGTAGCCCGCAAGCCCATGCCTTTTCACCTCCCTACGACTTCTGGGATGAGGATGAGTTTGATGGCCTTCCTATAGAAACACAAACTCTAACTTTAAATTTTTAGCCGAAGGATGAGTCTAAACCAAGCCCTAAGGCTTATGATCTACCTCCTGCAGGACCTCAGTCCTATTACATTGAGTTCTTCTGCATCACTTTCCTGATCCTGTTCGCTGTCAACTTTTTTCTTGGGAGGTGAGAGAATGAATCAATTGCACTCACCTGGGCAGTGCAGTCTACCACAAAGAGTGAGATTTTTAAGAAGAATTTTAGTCTGTTGGGCACAAGGGACGACAATGATACACCACTTTTGCTTAAGGAGGGGCAGAATGTTTTCAAGTTCTATGTTAGCCATCGACACTACTCCTAGGTAAGGAAAGCTTTGAAGAATTAGGCAGTATCTATTTTTTTTAAGGTGGTGATACCAGTTTGTGGTGATAGTTACTCACTATCCTTCAGTTTGAGATTTTGTTACTTCCAAGTAGGGAGATTTTAAGATTTAAAAACAACTATGCATGCTATTTCGGTTATGATTGAGGAAACTTGTTCTGTTGTATAATTTTTAACATCGTATTAAAGTCAATGTTTTTTGATGAATAGTTAGAAATTTCATTTTTTCTTTTCTTTGCTCTAAGGTATGTCTGCCTCTAAAATCCCAAAATGTAGATTTTTTTTCAAACAACAACTTTATGTTTCAGTGAGCTCCAAGTTGCGACAAGTATTCTTCGCTTCCCTGGGTGATTACTTATCACATAGAAGAGAATCAATTGACACTATCTTTTTGATCTTTCATTTCCTACTATTTAAAGCTATCAAAGGATTACCATCCGAATGTAAAAATTGAATGTTACAGGTTCACATCTCTTCTCAAAAAACTACCTTTTCCGAAATAGCTCTCATTTTAAATAGATTTTATTTTACATTGCAATAGAATCTTTGTTTACTTTTCTTTACTTCAGTTCATTGCTTTTATAACAATTTAATCTTCTGCAATTTTGTGTGTCATCCACTACATTTCTGTTTGATTCCAGATCTATAAATGTTTTCTTATATCCAATTTTTCTGTATGGTTTCAATTTTTATTCTAATCGATTCATTTAATCCTCTGATATCTAGAGGGACACCTCATTTATACATTTTTTTCATACAAAAAATTATTATCTCTCGCTTTCTAATTTTGAGCAAATTTTCCCTCTTTCCCTTCCATGATCTTCCAATTATCAAAATTTTCAAGCAAACCATGATTTTTATGCATAGATTAAGTGGCTCACCTACTAATTATATAATCTTTTATATATTATGAAAGATTAATTTTTAAGCTTACAGTCAACATATTTAACAATTTTTCCTTCTAGAACTATTTCTCTCTTCCAGGTTAGTAATATGTTTATTCCATTTCCCTTTTTCCTGTCAAAACTGAAGGTAAGAAAAATTCCAATAATTTCCAATTGCTGGGGATTTGAGCAGAGATCTCCAAGGAAGTCACTTCCTTGGAAGCTCCAGACTCATGGATAGTATTAATTTGTTCTTGTGATGATGGTTGAGAACAGTTACCCTGGGTTTGCCATAAATACCCCAGCATTGGTAACAGGGTATACTTCACAGTAAACAATAAGAGAAGACATTTAGAACCAAAATATGATTAATCCCTGACACCTTACTGCACCAATGTGAAAATTTGCACAAAGCTATATTGTTGTGCAAACAAGCGATGACTAATTCAGGTGAAACCTTACAAATTTGAATAAGAAAACACACACAAAACTCATTTAATTTAGATATTATTTTCCACTTGCAAAAATAGTGTCCTATGCTACTAAAGAAAATACATAGTCTAAGAAAGAAAAGATAAATCTTGATTTTATTTAGATATTAATTTCCACTTACAAAATAATCACTTAATAACGTCCTATGCTACAAAAGAAAATACATAGTCTGAAAATGAAAAGACAAATCAGAAAGATTACCTAGTGTATCTCAACTAAGATAGAACAAAAATAGAACCAAAATATTTTTAGAGAAAGAACATTAAAATGTAAACACTTATCAATATACAAGGACTAGAAATTATTATTCATAACACTTGTAAATAAAATAAAATACAGGCACCTAGGGAATGTTTGGTGACTAAGACTTCAAGGACATGACCGTCATAGTCATTCATTAAAATAATGCCCTTTCATATACATCGAAGGAACATGAACCAAACAATTATCAGACAAAGTAGCTACAGAAGCCTATTATGGTAGTGATGCTAGAAAAAGAGGGCACCATAAACTAGATGTGAGAAAAAAGAGGACACCATAAACTATGATAGATAGTTTTCTACTTATAGTAAAAACATATAATAACAAATAAGATTGGTAGCAGGATCAGAAAAATACCTTGTTAGCTTCTTTGGGTGTTTTAAATCTCAGACCTCCAGTTTCAGCTAAACAATTTAGTTACCGCCTCAATGTGACTGTGTATTTATATCAAATAAAATTATACAAATATTTATTATTACACTCTAGATCACCTTACTATTTGTCCTCATGTTGATCAATGTTATACACACCACTAATCCAAATGAACGCTCCTTGCTACTCCCCTACCCAAAGCAGGGACTCCAGCTACGCGCAGCCCTTGTTTCCATTGGGAACACATCTCTCTCTGAAAATTTGTATCGAAACTATACGCAAACCTTGTTCTTCGTTTCCACATTTGCATGTATTTCCAGCCAAGAACTTCCAACTATTATATCTTTATGAATGTCGATTACATTTGATTGGAGGCTTCTAAGATCTTTTGAACAAATTCTTTTATTGCTCATATCTTGAAATAATTGCATTTCCTTCACTGGTATCTCTTTGAAGAGCCATGCCAAATGATCTAAGTGCCTTGAAATTTTGCATATGTGTCTACTGGAGCATTTGTAACAACAACATATGTCAAGAGAGAAGAAGTAAATAAATGAAAAAATTCTCTGTTCTTTATGCTTTGATGGCTGTCCTTTTTTAGCTTGAAACTTCTAATTTGGTGCAGCAATGAGCATATTGACAAATTTTGTAGAATGTGGTTGTATACTAGCTAATTGCATCTATTTGAAAGTTTCAAAAATATTTTTAACAAAAGGATTTTGTGTATTCAGCTCAATCATTTCATACCCATGGGATGGCATTCTGTTAATCAATTTACATGCATCGTGGTTCCACATTTTGCATATGTATTTCCCAGCGGTTAAGGGGTATATTAGTTCTCTTCATTTTAGATAGAAGCACTTGTAATTAGACAAAAGACGAAATATTATAACATATTCCCATACACTATCCCAATAGGCTGTAAAATTAGCTTTATGCCAGCCAATTAAATTTTCATCAAATTTTTTTTTCTTTCTATTTCTTTTCCAACAAATCTATTTCTATGAATTTAAAACTCATTGCAATGACTGGCACTCATTTGTGGAATTGTTGCTAAACAATTCAAATGTGCTTTCAGTGATTCCACATTTTACATGTTTGTCTATCGTAACATGATGCAAAGCCTTCCACTATCACCCTAAGGAGACTAACTCAACTTGAGGATTCTACAAACAGCTTGGAATCCACTCAAGGAGTCAACCTCACTCAAGGATCTAGTAGAGTTCTTTGACTTTGTAAAACACTCCCACAACCATGCTCATGAATTCACTATCACTTTTCCTTGTTCCAATCTCCCCTTGCACCAACTCCATCCTAGGTCACCTAGTGCACCTAGTGCCTCCACCATACCCAAACTCCAACCAGGATTCTCACCCTGATCCTAACACCATAGATCATCTTAAAATGGTCTATATACCATGATCCAACTCACCATTCACTCTAATCAATTCATCTTTCACCATTTCTTACTTTAGCCCTTCTAGGCTAATCTCCCCTTGCACCAACTCCATCCTAGGTCACCTAGTGCACCTAGTGCCTCCACCATACCCAAACTCCAACCAAGATTCTCACCCTGATCCTAACACCATAGATCGTCTTAAAATGGTCTATATACCATGATCCAACTAACCATTCACTCCAATCAATTCATCTTTCACCATTTCTTATTTTAGCCCTTCTAGGCTTGCCTAGTAGCCCCATCTAGACAATAATCTGCAAATTAC
Source organism: Thuja plicata (assembly GCA_018584345.1). NCBI lineage: Eukaryota > Viridiplantae > Streptophyta > Pinopsida > Cupressales > Cupressaceae > Thuja > Thuja plicata. Next base: position 174,529 of record MU222845.1, read on the forward strand.
TCACAAACTCTCAAAATAACCTAACAAGATGCTTACATTTTATAGTACCCTTTTTGGAGTTATTAAACATATGCTAAACTCAGATTTCCACCCTTTGACTGGTGAGCACTTTCATCACCCTGTAGCCTCTCTCCTAAGCCTAATTAGCCCTTGCTTAAAGAAGCAACTCCTATCCCTGCTCATATCTAGGACTTGGCACATGAAACATTCTTCCTAGACCTTCCAAAACACAATATTTTAAACTTTGTTTGACCATCCATGCTCATATATACTCCCATTTACCAAACCCTCCTTTTTAGGCACTCTACCCTAAGGCTTTCTCCACCGGGTACTTCTACTCACCTCCATACCCTTCCAATGGATCCAACACCATCACATGAACATATTATGACATTATATGCCATAAAAAAAATCCCTAATGTGGATAGAACTCGCAGACCTTGACTAGTCCAAACACCATGCACCCTAAATCAACACTTTATCTCCATTAGAGACCTCTAACTTCAACCTCCTACTTGTCCCTGCAAATAAACATATGATGAAACTTAATGTATAGGGATAGGCCTCTCCCACAAGATACATATCATCACAGAAAGTGGGAGAGCCCAAACATCTGATGAAACTTAATGTACAGGGATAGGCCTCTCCCATAAGATATAGATCCTCACAGAAAGTAGGAGAGCCTAATTCATCTTGGCCACTTCAAAATGAATGTTGATTTATCACAAACTAACTCTAAGAATAGTCAGGATATCTCACAAACTAACTCTGAGAATAGTTAGGATAGAATTGATTTTTTTTGCTTCAAAAACTAACAAAGAAGTCTAAAATTTATATGGAAACAAAGTAACCTATTCCACCATTAAACTATTACATTTCTTGTTCAACCATGCACAAAATGATCTAAGTATTAGAACATCCAAATAGTGACTGTATTCTCATGGGTGCAAGTGGACAAATTTGCAGAGATTCAAGTTTTATTGATTTGTTAATACATTACAATGCTTTTCTTTGACCCCAACTCCTCCATTCAACCACCCCTTCATCCACTCACGTGGATTAAATACAAATAGACTTTTAACCATAAAATAAAAAATGACTCTAACTGCCTACTAACTATCTAATAATAGTCACATAACCGACTGTTATAACATAAGCAAGAAATTTGTTGTCAAGTTGACAAAAAAAGTTGTCAACTTGACAACACATCATTCAAACATCTTCTAAGGTCTTCTAAGAGCTTTAATGTCAACCTTTAGAAACCTACTACCCCTACTAACCCCAACTAACTCCAATTAAGCCACATTTGGCTTACATTGCCAATATAGGCAATTTACAAATTACTGCACTTCAAGTAGTGCTCTCAACATCATTTAGCATTTAGTGGCTTTAGTAGCCTTATTACATCATTATAGACCCTTATAGGTCATTTCAATCATCCACTAACCTAGGATCAATCCATAACCCTTCCTAATGACCCCTAGGTACCCTTTAGGCTTATCATGCCATTAAGGCTTACATCCATGAGTTAATTACAAAATGATCAATATGTTATCCAAACATAATTACATGACCATTATTGGTCTAATACATAATCCAATGACCCTTAAAGGCCATTTTGTCTTCAACATCTCCCAAGGGTCCATTAGTGACCTTGGTGCACTCCTTACACCCTGTCCTTGACCTTTGTGCTCCTACACCATACTCCCCAACTTTGAATTTGTTCCAAGTCCTCTTGAAATGATCTAAAAAATTAAAATTTTCCAACTGAATCTCAATGTCTTCTCATGTCTCTTGTACACTTGTACTTTGTATATGCATACTCCATGGTTGCTTGTGTTCTTGAATGCCTTGTGACTGGACCTTCTTCATTTCCATGCTTATCCATGCTTGCATCATGTTGTTTAGACTGATTTCCCATGTTCTCAGATACCTTTTGGAAGTGTATACCCTGTACCTTCCTTTTACATCTTCTTTTCTTCTTCTTGTGCTTTGGGTCTAGTGACCAAATCATTATAGAGAAAAGGACATAACATAGTCCTGCCATTATGTGGCTTTGACACAACCTTCTCAAGTCTACCATTCTAGAAATCTATACCACATGAGGATACACCTGCAACACAACCATACTTAGTATCAAACACCAATGCAATACCTTCATATGAGTATAGGTTGTCCCCATACACATTCTTGGACTGGTCTTCACATGACTCTTCATCCTTATGTTGTCTTCATCTTCAAATTTTTCATGCTTAGATACCTCTTCCTCTGTCAGCAAATTCTCATCATCATTTTGCCTTCTTTCTCTTCCTTTCACCATTCCCTTGGTGACTACCTTTTCATTCTCCTCCTTTGTTGTCCTTGGGAAATTTTTTTTCCCAATCTTCAATGGACACAAAATAGTACCCACTAGTATCATTCCTTATTCGTCAAGCTTTGCTTCCTCTTTGTCTTCATTAGCAACCTCATTCGTTACCTCTATCCTACATCCTTGAACCTCTTTACCATGAGATTTACTTTCCTCCTTGCAACCTATCTGCTGACACCTTTCTTCTAGTCCTCTAGATGGACCACATACCTTATCTTCATTCTTGATGGATGCTTTCTCCAAAGCACTATCACTCTTCCTCAAAAAATTCTGCACTTTCTCATCGTCTTCATGTTCCTTACACCGTGGGAACTCTCTTCTTCCTATCAACCATGTCCTTGACATTCTCCATGCCATCTTATCATCCTACATTGAACTCATCACAAACCTTTTCCCATTCTTATTAATAACATAAGTATTTTCTCTTCCATCATACAAGGCTTTAATATCAACTTGTCATACTCTACCCAAGATTACATGACAATCACTCAAGGGCATAACATCACATAGAATAGTATCAACATAAGAACCAATACTAAAATAAATATATGCTTGTTCTTTGACATCAATCCACTGATCATTATTCATTCCATACACTCTATAAGCTGTGCCATGTTCTATCCTCTCTATATTCAACTTGTCAAGCATTTCATGTGAAAAAATATTAGTAATGGAACCACTAGAAACAACAACCTTGCATAACTTACCCCTACATTTTCATTGTGTCATGAATATGGATGACCTCTAAATGCACCTTGCATCCACATTTTCTTCCATGATGACCATTGTACCTATTTTCAAATCTCCTTGCAAACAGCAACCTCTGAACTCTCCTTCAATCCAAGATCTATCTAACATAGAGTGACCACTTTGGAACACTCCTAGACATAGAGTGAGCACTTTGGAACACTCCTGGAGGATGATTCAACTCCAAGTATCAACAAAGGACTCCTAGTCTTCAAAATATTATATATTCTTCACCCCAAACCTAGACCTTTTGCTAGGCTCTGATACCACATGATGTAAAGCCCTCCACTATCACCCTAAGAAATATTATATATTCTTCACCCCAAACCTAGACCTTTTGCTAGGCTATGATACCACATGATGTAAAGCCCTCCACTATCACCCTAAGAAGACTAACTCAACTTGAGGATTCTACAAACAGATTGGAATCCACTCAAGGATTCAACCTCACTCAAGTATCTAGTAGATTTATTTGACTTTCTAAATCACTCCCATAACCATGCTCATGATTTCACTATCACTTTTCCTTGTTCCAATCTCCCCTTGCACCAACTCCATCCTAGGTCACCTAGTGCACCTAGTGCCTCCACCATACCCAAACTCCAACCAAGCTTCTCATCCTGATCCTAACACCATAGATCATCTTAACATGGTCTATCTACCATGATCCAACTCACCATTCCCTCCAATCAATTCATCTTTCACCATTTCTTACTTTAGCCCTTCTAGGCTTGCCTAGTAGCCCCGTCTAGACAGTAATCTGCAAATTACTCACAAACTCTCCAAACAACCTAACAAGATGTTTACATTTTTTAGTACCCTTTTTCAAAATTATTAAACATATGTCAAACTCAAATTCCCACCCTTTGACTGGTGAACACTTTCATCATGTTGTAGCCTCTCTCCTAGACCTAATTAGCCCTTGCTTAAAGAAGAAACTCCTATCCCTTCTCATCTCCAGGACTTAAGGACCTGAAAAAGTCTTCATAGACCTTCCAAAACACAAGATGTTCAACTTTATTTGACCAGCCATGCTCATCTATACTCCCATTTACCAAACCCTCCTTTTTAGGCACTTTACCCTAGGACTTTCTCAATCAGGCACTTCCACTCACCTCCAGACCCTTCCAGTGGATCCAACACCATCACATGAACATATTATGACATTCTATGCCATAAAAAGTAGCCCTCATGTGGCTAGAACTCTCAGACCTTGACTTGTCCAAACACCATGCACCCCAAATCAGCACTTTGTCTCCATTAAAGACCTCTAACTTCATCCTCCTACTTAACCCTACAATTAAACATCTCATGAAACTTAATGTATAGGGATAGGCCTCCCCCACAAGATACATATCATCACAGAAAGTGGGAGAGCCTAATTCATCTTGGCAACTTCAAAATGAGTGTTGATTTCTCACAAACGAACTCTGAGAACAGTCAGGATAGACTTGATTGTTTTAGCTTCAAAACCTAACCAAGAAATCTATAAATTATATGGAAAAAAAGAAACCTATTCCACCATTAAACTATTACATTTCTTGTTCAACCATGCACAAAATGAGAAGTATTAGAACATCCAAATAGTGACTCTATTCACACGGGTGCAAGTAGACAGATTTGCAAAGATTCAAGTTTTATTTATTTTTCAATACATTACAATGCTTTGCTTCAACCCCAACTCCTCCATTCGACCACCCCTTCATCCACTCATGTGGATTCAATACAAATAGACTTTTAACCATAAAAAAAAACCGACTCTAACTGCCTACTAATTGTCTAATAACAGTCACATAACTGACTGTTATAACATAAGCAATAAGTTTGTTATCAAGTTGACAACAAAAGTTGTCAACTTGACAACACATCATTCAAATATCTTCGAAGGTCTTCTAAGAGGTTTAATGTCAACCTTTAGAAACCTATTACCCCTACTAACCCCAACTAACTCTAATTAATCCCCATTTGGCTTACATTGGCAATACAGGCAATTTACAAATTATTGCACTTCAAGTGCTCTCAACACCATTTAGTGGCTTTAATAGCCTTATTACATCATTATAGACCCTTATAGGTCATTTCCTTCATCCACTAATATAGGATCAATCCATAACCCTTCCTTATGACCCCTAAGTACCTTTTAGGCTTATCATTGCCATTAAGGCTTACATCCATGAGTTAATTACAAAATGATCAATATGTGATCCAAACATAATTACATGACCATTATTGGTCTAATACATAATCCAATGGCCCTTGAATGCCATTTTGTCTTCAACTCTTCCCAAGGGTCCATCAGTGACCCTGGTGCACTCCTTAGGCCCTGTCCTGCACCATAACATCTCCTACAATAATCGGCCATAACATCTCCTACAATAATCATTGACAAAAAATTTCTTTTCATCATGCTTTGATTGTTGTCCACAGTCTTTTTTTTTAAAGCCTCCATTGCTGCACACAATTAACAATTATTTTATTTCTTCCTTTGGGATGACATATCTTTGAAGCATTTTGTCAAATAGATGGAGTACCTTATCAATTATTCCACATTTTGCATCTATATCAAAAGTATAACATCTAACCTTTTTTTTTTGGCTGCACTTTAATGGATCTCTTGTACTCATCTAAGGTTTCCATTTTGGTACAACAGTGAGGTGAGAGTCAATAGAAGTTAGCAAATTGCATTTTCTTGAAAGTTCTTATGTCACCCGAAAATTGTCAGCCTCTGGGCTTGTATTTTTTTCCCGTCATTTGCTGATTATGTTTTCATTTAATAATGTTATGATATTTAACATTGCCTTTTATACTGATGTAAGTGAAATGGCATATTTTCTTATGCAAGAGATAACTATTTAGTTGAAAGGTAATTTCCATTTAGTCTATTGCTTTTATCCCTTTTTTGATTGGAGATATTATTTAAACCTTTGTTGATTCTAAACTTCTTAATTGAAAATGATAAGTTCTATGTTTGTGTTGTTTTTAATTGATTTGTGGTTTCTCTTTTTAGTTTTTGTTTGTTGGATCATTTTCATCCTAAAAATGTTTGGAGATTTGTTTAAGCTCCATTTTGTGTAGTAAACTAATCTGGATGTCTTCTTTAAACACTTGCTCGGTGCATATGGTAGCAACATGTGTTTTTTTTTTTGCACTACCATTTTGTGGCATGCATTGCATGTGGTGATGATTTACCTTTGTTGATTCTAATCTTCTTAATTGCAAAAGATAAGATCTATGTTTGTGTTGTTTGTTATTGATTTGTGGTTTCTCTATTTAGTTTTTGTTTCTTTGATCATTTCCATCTTAAAATTTTTTGGAGATTTGATTAAGCTCCATTTTGTGTAGTAAACTGATATGGATGTCTTCTTTAAACACTTGCGTGGTGCATATGCTAGCGACATATGTGTTTGTTTTTGCACTACCATTTTGTGGCATGTGTTGCATGTGGTGATGATTTTCTTGTTGGTTTGTTGTGTAGTTTTGCATGTTGCTCCTCTTTTATCTGAGTATTTTTAATGAAATGACAGTACCCATAGTGTCACTTCAATTCTAGCATTATATATATATATATATATATATATAATATATATATATATATATATATATATATATATATATATATATATAT
>MU222845.1:181712-213327 GCA_018584345.1 Thuja plicata
TATATATATATATATATATCAATTAAGAAAGTTTCTTTATTATATTTAAAAAAACATCATTTTCATATTATGATGTAAATTTGTGTTATATAATATATAATGAAAGTTTAGTTAATTTATCCTTTAAAATAGTAGGAAATTAAAATATTTTGTTTAAAATATAATTTTTTTAATAGAATATAATGTTTTTACATTATAGCTTATATTCATAATAAAATATAATTATATGTTATAGAAATAAAATGAATGGTTTTTTTATTCTATCCTATCAAATAGTAGGAAAATGGTAATTAAATTATTCTAATATTTTAATATGATTTCTTTTCATTTCTTTAGTTATTCCTATTAATTTTATTAAATCTCAAATTTTTAAATATCAAGGCTAGTATAATTTATTGACCTAATAAGGTTACTTTTTTTCCAAATTGACAATCTAAAAGAATAATTGTAAGCTATTTAGATAATAAGGAGGATAATTACATTTTATGTTCTTATTATATAGCGTTATAAATTTGGTAATTTTAGTATTGGTTTAATTGTTTATTAAGTAAAAAAGGTAATATTAAATGGTTACCTTATATATATATTTTTAAACCAAACTTGTGAACTATCATTTCATGATTAATAAAATAAGTAACAAAACTTAGTTTCACTCCTAAAATTATAAATTGTATTATTATTAATTACAATTATTCTCTATTTTGACATAGATAAAATTAAAATTCTCAAAAGGTAACATGATCTAAGAATGTGTTTGAATTAAATCCATTCTTATTAGGTTGTCTATTTTTGTTATCATCATTTAAAATTCACTATGATCATTGTAAGATATGTAACTCCATGGACCATGCTTACTATCATTGGTGTTATTTTGTCCTTGTCCTGGCTATAGTCCTTATTGGTGTAAAAGGTTAATAGTAATTATATATTTGAATCAAAGATAATCTTTATCTTGAAACAAAATTGATACTATGGGCTAAAACTCTATTTTGAGGTGGTAAATTGGTGTCAAGTTATCAGTTAAGTCTAGGAATTTTTTCTTATTCCACTCAAGTGGGTGGCAACAAACAAAGAATTATTTGGGGAAACAAACCTTAGAAAGGGTTGCATACTTGATTGTCTAAAGTTGTCATATCTTTAATCTAATTTATAGAATTTATGAGCATTTTTAAATTAATTTAGTTCTTTTAGTTAATTTCAATAATATATTTATATTGGCTATAATTTATATGATTTTTTATTTCAGATTTATTATCTATAGAATTAGTGATCTACTTTGTGCGCTATACAAACTAACTTAACTCCCTCAAAAATGAACTCTCCTATCGGCTCACTGTTGCATGCACGCAACTGCTAGTATTAATGCATTTTGTCTAAGTGGAGGAGTAAAGAGGATGCCTACAATAGTTGGAGGAATTAGCTTTGTAAATTATCTTCTCAAGTAGTTAACATTACTACATTGGTTATGTAATGGAATTTCACAACTTTCAAAACATACAGCTTGGTTGTGAGTTGTGAATTCTAATTTCACAACACATTGCATTCATTTTTCACCATCCATAAGTTACGTGTGTTAACTTTTCACCATCCATAACTTATTCACATTTATTTTTAAAATTCAAAACTCTATTGAGTTCTGAATTCTGATTTCAAAATGCATAACCTACATGCTCCATATTTACTATTAATCATTCATAACTTATCTCCACATTCACTATTTACCATTAACATAATTACTTTGGTTATGTAATATAATTTCAAAACTTACAACTTGGTTGTGAGTTGTGAATTTTGATTTCGCAATGAGTTGACGCATTTGACTTTTTAAGATCATAACCTCTTTACATTTGACTTTCTAAAATCACAACCAAGTTGTGAGCTGTGAATTTTAATTGCACACAATTTTATTTATTTAAAATTATAAGCGAGTTTACTTAATTTCAATTTTTTATTTTATTTTCTTCACTTCCTTTCCTCCCTTTTCAAGATTTTGTCACAACTTTTGACCAGGAAGGAATTCCACTTTGAAATTTTGACCAAGCATCAATGAGGGTTAGGTGACCATAAAGAAGAGGAATATATTTATGACATTTTTTTAGGATGAAATTTAAATAATGCTTTTTTAAATATAAGTTTTTGAAAATATAAGCATTAAAATATCACAACTGTGAAGTGGGTTATCACAAAAATTGGTCACATGACTCAAAACAATCCTTACTTGGAGATGATGGTCTTAAACTAAAACCATCTAATTACATATCTTGAAACTTTTGGAAAATACACTTTATGAACAAGCCAAACATTGGAGTAAATGTAAAATTTTAAAATTTTGCTGGTTGAAAATATGGGTAACAGAATTCCATATTCATTCAATCATCATTCACTAACATATAAAATCATTCACTAACATAATGAGGCAGGTGAATTCGAAGATAAAATATGGATGGGCTTCTGAAGCCTTGAGGGAGCCTACTTGTAGATTGGTGTCAAGCACCCTACAATAACTAAATCCATATGTTAATTATGTATGTTAAGTATGTTAACTATCAAATGTGTTATGGATAATTCATTGTTTGTAAATTTGATATGATTTAAATGTATAGTGATGTATGCTAAACATTAAAAATTTATAGCCTCTTGGTAGAGCATATTGCATAAAATATTTTTAAAAAAATCAACTATTATGGAAACATAATAACAAGTATTATCCAAGCACATAAAATATTATTGAAACAAAGTGACAATGATACTCACAAAAAAAAAGGGTAATGATTCCATAAACTGAACAATACATAGTTGCATATCAATTAGCATTAGTTGGGGAGCCTTTTTGGGGCAGTTTGGACACATTTTCTTGTAGTTATATACCTATTTTAGTGGGATTTATCTTCACATTAAACCCTACTCTTTATGCATGTTTGTGAGAGCTTTTGAGCACTGGGAGGGTTAGTTTGAGTTGATTTTCAGTGACACTTGGCTTGGAGTAGTTTTTTTAGCATTTATACTTTAGTTTCCATCAGTTTGGTTCCTCTTTTGTTGGGATTTTCTCATGCATCCAACCCATTGAGTTTCTTTGTGCTATATCTTGTATTTTTCACCTCATTCTCGAGGCCCTTCTTTTTGATCTCTTTTTGCACATTGCAGAAAGAAGCATTATTGTAAGGGAGCAATTTGTAGCAGATCTATGGAGTTTTATGCAGAGCTTTGATACCTTTCCAACTATTTCTTGTGTGTTATGGTTTGATTGTGAGTAGTTGATTTCCTCATTGTGCCACATACCTTTGTTGAATAAGTTTTCCTTCAATTTTCAATGCAGAAAATGATGTCTCATAGTGCAGATTTATGATTGTGTTACTTATGATTTTAAGTTATTAAACTATGAAAAATTTATTGTTTTCCTCTTTATTGCTGATAAAGGAGCCTATCATAGAGTTATTATTGCAGGGTTCATCTAGCTGGTTATTGTGTTTCCTCTCTCTGAATTATCTCTTAGGCTTTTTCTGCAACATTAACATTGGTGAATCACCTTGGTAGTATAGTTTTTTTTAGAAAGCATATAATTCTACCCTTTTCCTCATCCAAAAATAGTTTAGGTGATCACAAGGAGGTATCCGGCCTATGATCTAGAGATTCCTTCTCTTTCCCATCAATGAGAACATTTCTATGTTTCAACAGGATTGTGAGGTTTCACATTTTGCATCACGGGTGCAATCCTAATTGACAACAAACACATTAAAAAAATATTTGGTAACCCAGAAACCCTTGAAGATAAAATGTGGTGAGGATGAAACCCACAAATATTCACTACTATAGTAATAAAGTGTTCATGTTAGGGCTACAAAGTTTGATCACTTTTGATGATCTACCCTATGAGGGGTCTGCCATGTTAAGAGCTTACAAAATTATACACTCTACCTTGTTTAAGGATTTAGAACTTACAAATAAGTAAGCAGTCAGTTAAGAGATTTACAAAGACCTGTTAGGACCACTTTGTTCAGAGATTTACCCTTATTCACTTGCTAGAATGTATCAGTACCTGATCATTCGATCTTTACTACAAATGTTGATAAAAAATCTCCTCTTTCCAACTCTTAATTGATCTCTCAATCTGATATATCTCTGTTCTTCTCTTCACTTCTCTTCTTGGTCACTCTGGCTGGTCAATGTTTCAAATATACACAACATGCATATTCACTCACACCATAGATCAGGGTTTGAAGCATCCCCTATATAGATTAGTGATGAAACATCAAGATCAAGATCAACGATCTATATTCATCACCTTTTTCCGTGTAGGCATCCCTAATTTTGATTTTTTGAATGGCTTGCATAGGGATCCATGATCACAAGAATAACATGTAATTAATGCATTAAATATCTATGAATGATCATTAAATTATTCATAGAAGTTAGCCAAAATGGTTTACCTAGGTGTTTGTGCCATTCCAAACACATACAAAAACTGTCTTACTCGGTATATGTTAACTCTGGTGCTTGGTCAACACTATCTCGCTTGACATAATCATATTATTTCACTCGGCACTAACTCTTCTATGAAACTTGAAAATCATTCTACTCAAAAATTGTTGAGTACTCGGTGACCTCTGTCTTGATTAGTAGTACATCTACTACTCAGTCTTGGCCTTAGTTGTATGTCTCATTGGCATTTATGACTAACCAACCTACCTTGTTTGTGACTAAGTGTGTGGTCCACTAATAGACAAGAAAACTTGGAGATAAACAAAGTTGCACTATGTTGTTCATAGTAGACTTGATATAGCACATCTAGTTGGGATTGTTATAATATTTTAAGAGAATCCAAAGGAATCTCATATGGTGGTAGTGAAAAGAATCTTTAGATACTTAAAAGGGACTGAATACTATGGTCTTTGGTATGCTCACAAAGGATGGATTAATTTGAGTGTTTTCACTGATACAGATTGGGTAGGTAATGTGGATGATAGGAAGAGAACAAGTGGAGGATCATTATTTCTTGGAGAGATACTTGTGTCATGGACAAGAAAGAAGTAGAACTTCATTTCACAATCTACTATAGAGGTGAAATATGTTTATACTTCTATTAATTGCACTCAAGTTGCTTGGAAGAAGCGGATATTGGAAGCTATCAAGGAGAAGGTAATTTAATTAGTGGTTCTCTATTGTGATAATACTAGTTCTATTAACATATCCAAGAACCCTATGATGCACTCTAAGACCAATCATATTGCAATTATGTACCATTTTCTTAGAGAGAAAGTTCAAGAGAAAGAGGTGTAGTTGGAATATGTGCCAACTAAGGATTAGGTTGCAGATATTTTTACAAAGCCACTACCCAAGGATATGTTTATCTAAGAATAAATTTGAGGGTTATTCCCCTACCTAAGAAGAATTAAAGTGATATTGTTGCATTAGTCCAATGTTGTGTACTATAAATATTTGATTGGGTTGATGTAATGAGGGGCTAATCCTTAGGGGGAGCAGTCTATGGTAAAGGTACTAATTACTTGGTTTTGATCAATGGTATGTCTTTTTTGGAATTATTGCCAAAGAGGGAGAGAAGTAATGAGATGTGGGGAACTATCATTTGAGATAGATCAGAGAGAAAGTGAGAGAGGGGGAGACACATAACTGTTGGATAGATAAGAACACAAGTAGAGAAGATTATTTGATTGACAAGATGTTGAGTTGCACCATCAATGCCAAAGTGGGATATTTTTAGCATAATTGATGATGTGATGATATAGATTTAGTGTTGTGATGATCAATTATTGTGTTGTCATTGATGTCAAGTATTGACCTAGTGTTCTTAGTATGTTACCATATATGTGAGAAGGATGAACAATGTGTTTCAAGTAGTTTTAGTGGTCGTGATCCTTATGGGAGACTTGGGAATGTCTCTAGATACTAACTGTATGATCACAACTATTAGATGTTTGATTTGTGCAAGCTATATTTGGTTGATGTATGAAAGGGAAACTGCTAAAATAGTCTATGACTGGAAATGAGTGATTTGATTGGTTTATCAAATCTATGACGAGTTAGGTGGTGTGGTCATTCAATTGTGTTGTTTATATAGTTTTTATTTCATAGTTGTGACCATAACTGATTTGGACGATCGGTAAGCATGTTTTGAAGTTTCAGAAGTTGTTTTAGTGAAAGGTGACAATTTTCTTGAGCTACTGATGGTGGATCTTGATTTGGAAATTGGTGATCAAGTTGCGATGAATCATGTGTGTTTTAGTTGTCATGCTGATGTGTCCCAATTCATTTATGGTGATCTATTATATTTTCATTGATCAAGGTACATGTTTTTATCAAGATGAAGGCTGAGTTGGTCAAAACGTGTTTGGCTATTCTTGATAAAATTAATTGTTTGAGTCTATCCTATTGGTGACCTAGTTGGCACAGAAGTTTGTTATATTAGGATGTGTGTTTTTGTGTGATCTCTCTAAGTGTGAATATTTTAAGGAGATTTAAAATGTTTTAGGTGAGATCTAGGGTTGTCATCACCTTAGGGCTTGAACAATGATATTTATATCATTAAATCCAATATTTGTGCATGTAGATCATGTATGTAAAGGTGTGATCAAGCTAGATTATTACAAAATAATCTGATGAGTGAATGAATGTGTTATAGAGGATCTAATCAAGAAAATGATTTTCTATTTTATAGATCAAAATACCTTAATAGGTTTTCTATTCTAAATCCCTTAACTGGGTAGATCCTTACAAAAATTATTCATAAATCTCTTAACAGAGTGGCTCATTAAATTGAGTTTGAAATTTCTTAATAGAGTTACTTCTAAGAGTGTAAATCTCCTAGTAGGTCTAGAGGAAAATCCCATAACTGGGTGACACCATCTGGTGTCTTTGTAAACTCCTAATAGGGTTAAGCTCCTAATAAGGCATACTTTATAAGAGTGTTATATTCGTGGGTCTTCATTCCCACCATGGTTTTCACCGATTTTGGTTTCCACGTGAAAATATTTTTATTATGTGTTGCATGATTTGTGGTAGTTGTGTTTATTGATTAAGTTTCATTTTCATATCTATCGGTAAACTTGTGAATGTTGTTTTTGAGATAAAGAAGAGAAAATTTGTAGATATCTTAGATAATTGATTCACCCCCCTGTCAGTTATCTTGTGCCCTTAGTGTTGTGCATTATTTTTACACAAGTCAATCGTTAGGAATTCAAGATCTGATTTCCTCTCTTGAAATAATAACAAAGTTATTCGCAAGATTCTTCATGGTCATTGTACAATCACTTGGTAAACTTAGTTGAAGATAGTTGTGAATGTTCACTAATAGGCCTTTGCTAGTAGGTTTCAATGTTACGCTGCAAAAAAAACTTTAGTAACCCCTTTTTTTGTATTTTCTCAATTTTTCAATGTATGCAATGTCGTATAGATGCAAATCTATCTTTAAAACCTACAATAAAGAAGAAATAAATTCATGTGCCGAAGATACTAAGAAAGATGGAGTTTGAAGGTGAAAACATAGAATGAAAACAAACCCTTAGCACTTTTATAAATGCTCAGAATCATGATGTCACCTTTGGGTTCCACACTTTTGGAGGCCGAAAGTGCAAAGTCCATGAGTCATGCATTGTCTGTGTTTCAGAGGCCAAAAGTATGACAAAAAATCTCCTATTCATGAGGCTTCAAGATTTTGGACTTTCAGAGTTTTGGAGCTCCGTAGAACACTAAAAGGCCAAAAAATGTTTTTTTCTTAGTAAGGGTTTTCTCAAAGACTTAAATCAGAAGACCAAACAAAAATAAAAGGACAAAAAGGAACAAAAACAAGAAAACAAGGGTTCCCCATGGCTTAGTGGTCAAACTGGGGTGTTTTTTGTGGAACCAAAACAAATAGCCCTGACAAAAGGATGAATGATGAAGGAATTTGTTTATCAGTTAAAAAGTTATACAAACTTGTCTTGTAATAAACTGAACATGAGGACCATTAGCAGAAATACTCTTTCATCAACTCTCAAAGTTGAAGTCTCTCACCGTTTCTTCTAGTGTGTGTACTTGTGTGTTCATTCCTTTGACCTTTTGCTAAAGATAACTCAGACAACTGTCAGCCAAAACCAACCTTCACAATGTTGACAAGGGCTTCCTCGTAAGAGCTCTACTGGCAGTCAGGTGTCCGTAGCCCCAACAAAGTTTCCCCTGAGTCCCAATATAACCTTTCTCTACTATCGCCAAGCATCTATAGCCCCATTATAGATGTTTAGAGTGACCTTTCTCTATTTTATGATGGTATTTGGAGGATTCTTTCTTTGGGATTACTTCTTATTGCTTGACTAGTGACTAGTACGAGTCACTTGTGCTTTGAGTATGCTACTTATTGAAGTTCTCATTGGTGAGACATGAGAAAAATGTGCATGTTGGAACTTCTGAGTGGGAAGAGAATCAAGTTGTTTAGAGTGAGGAGGGGAGACTGGGCGTAGATGTGAGAAAGAGCGTTGTAGGTTCTCGCCATCACAGATGTTGATGGGAGGGAAAAAATTACTCTTCTACTCTCGGAGCTTGTGTCAAAATATGGTATTAGAGCCAATTCTAAATATTTGTATCAGTTGTAAGTCTGTTCCAAAATTACTTTAATGAAAAGCAACATGTGTTCACGAATTTCCATCTGTTAGTCCTCATTTTAAGTCTAGATGTCTTGTAAAGCTCTCAGTATAGCTCTTCTTATAGCTCCTTAATCTATCATAAAAAAAAATGTTGTAAGACCTGGTTAATAAGTCCCGTGTTGAAGTCATGTGAAGGTGTGTTAGGGCAGATTGCAGGCAGTAAAGATTCAAGTTTGAGCGAGAATTCAAGCACTGGTTTGAGCACAAGCAATGGCAGACAAAGCAAAAGGAATAGTAGATCCCAAAATATGAGATCATACTACTGCTAGAAATGAAGAGGCAAGTTTCACAAACTTCTTTGCCCAGAATGAAAAAGATTTTACTTTACGAGAAATTGATGCAAATGTTTTAGATGATATAGATATAGGATATAGATTTGCAGACAAGAATTTTACTATTCCTAAGATTAAACCTTCTGAGATATATAGACATATTCCTAAAGGTTTAAGAGATTTTTTTGCTTATAAGAGTGTTAATAGATGTAAGGTTGCTAAACTTCAACATACTGTTAATAATGGTTTTGAGAAAGGTCTGAAACTATTCATCGAAACAAAAATAGGTGAACTACAAAGACAAGCTAATGCCAATCCCAAAAACTTTCAATATATACATTTGTCAAAAGTAAGGATTGGGATATTAGGTCATTATTGCAAAGGTTTACCCATCATTATATTAATTCTTCTAAAGGATGCAAGGATCACAAAGACCTCTCATTCTCATATTGGAGGAGCTTGTGACTCAATTTCAAATGGTCCTATTTATATAGATTGCACCCTAGACTATTCTGTCAGTCTAAAGGATGGAAACCTAAATGATGTCCTAACCTATGAGTTCAAAACTTTTAACACCTTCTTCAAAAAAAAATTTGTAGATCATACCTTCACTTTTCTAACCCATTATAGATTATTCAACAAGTCATTACCTTTGATTTTGAATCTTAGAAAAGCCATGAGTCCTAAAGAAGCCTTGTCTACCATTTGGAAATCCACTAGTCCAACCAAAGAGTTACGAGTCTCACATGTCATAAGACATAAAGATATCAAGCTGCCAACTGAATGGGCACTTGAACTATGGAGCAAAGATGCTCAGCCTGAGAAGCCTGCTTAGTTACAGGGAATTATAGTCCAAGAAACTGATATTTTTTCCATACTAAACTTTGGAAATCCAAAACTTCCCCACTCTCAGTCTATGAGACATAATACTCATGAACCTGTAACACAATCTCGACCTTCAGTCCTACAAAGACCTTTAGCATCTGTTAAACCTGCTCCAGGTATGGAGTCTTTATTTTTTCATTTCCATATTTACAGTCTACTCTTCCAAAATCCACACCTTAGTCCAGTGGTATTACCTCTTCCTGTTCACATATACATTTCTCGAAACTCGAGGATGGAAAATTAAAGTGTTACAACTGTAGTTTTGTCTTTTCTACTGGCAAAACTCGTATGATGTCTGGTCACACTATTACTTTCCCTGAGCTAGAAAACCAGAATGAAGAAGCTGTAGAAATCATCACTCCTATAGGAAAATATGTCACACCAGGAGTCATACCTTCATTCTACAATTTTCTACAAATAGATCCAACTGTTAAATATCAAATTGACTTTTGGGCTCAGCATGTCTCCCCTATTGGAGAAACTCAAGTCTCTTCCCAAAGTAAGTTGCTCAACTGGAATAATCTTTGTACATGCAAACATATGCTCCTCACGAAAGATATTAAACACCAGCAACTACTACAGAATATAGCTCAGGATAAGCAATATGCTAGCACCCAAACCAATGTGCATAAAATACTTGCTTTTATCCAACAACTAGAAACTTGTGTTACCAAGGAATGGTAGGATGATGTCAGTCAATTTCTCCATCAACTCTGTAGTGACTTCCAAGAATTTAAGCAACATGCTGAAGCATGGTGGGCACAACAATTAGCCTTCCAAAAATCTCATGAACAACATGTGAAAGACCTATTATCTGAACTCCATACAGTTGTCAAAACTATCAACCGCATTGATGCAATCACACAGTCTACCAGTCAACAATCTCTACATACTGAAACTACTATTTTAAAGGAATCCACTAATATCAAAACCCAAGTGGATGTTGTTCTAAGAGAATCCACTGACATTAGAATCCAAGTGGATAGTATTTCAGACAAGATGTAGAACTTGTCTATTCATTTAGCCCGACCTTTTAAAGTAATGAATTTTCTAGATACCTCAGCCAGTTATCTTCAAGCCCAGTATAAGGGAAAAGGGCTAACCACAGATATCCCTAAACCAGAGATTGAAAAAATATGGGATATTGTTACTGATACTATGAGAACAACAAATCTAGAAGAGAAAAGAAAAGGGGAAATTCAAATGACCAGAGGTCCTAACACCGGAGGAAATGATCCATTCAGAAACCTCCATAATTTCAAAGTAGATACACCACCATTAGTTAATTTTGATACCTTTGATACAACTGAGAATCTCAGAAATATAGATGCTATTAGAGCATGGGTAATTAACTATATGGCCACAAATACTAGTGTAGATGAACAAGAAGTCATCAAACAAGCTCTCAAGTCTCTCACTGGCATAGCTAAAAGAGTTTGGGACCGCCTTGATCATGTTTACAAAACTGATCTAATTACTAAAGGTATTGATTAAGTATGTGCACAACTAATCCAAATGTTTGTAGGAAGAACAGATTCTCTTCAAAGAACTGCCTACAAGAGATTTGTTAATAATAGATGTTGTGACCTGTCTAAGTTTGATGAGTACTATGCTGAATAGTTCTAGAAATTCTATCAGTCTAGACATGATTAGAATCAGGAGTTCATGTACTACACATTCATTAAAAGCTTTGAAGGCTTGGGAGAATACTATCAAAAGAAGGTACTAGAAAATCTAGTAGATGAAAAAATTACTATCCAGGAACTTACGTTCCCATAGCTAATTCAATTCCTCAAAGAAATCAATGAACAAGTCTGTCAGGATGTAAGCAAAAGAAAGGAATTGAAAAAGGTCAAACCCTTAATTTCTCCTACTGTATGTAAAACAATGACACCACTCTATGGATGTGGTAAAAATTTCCACAGACACAAGAAAAGAGACAAAGGATGTGCTGAGTGTTAAAATAGAAAAGGAAAGTTTTATAGAAACAAATACAATCAGCAAAAAGGATATTTTCATAGAAAAAGTAAATTCAAGGGAAAAAATAAATGGAAACCCACCTGTTAGATATGTAAGGGAGACCATTTTTCTAACAAGTGCCCTAAAAAGAATAAATCCAAGTTCAAAGGCAAGGCGCATGTGTTAAAAGACTCTGGACTAGATAATCCAAAAGAATTTATTTATGTTAACAACTATCCTTCTGATTCTGAAGATTTTATTTTATCCATTCTTGAAGAAACTACTTACTGATGACATGTAACTGATTGAATGTTTGATAATGTTAAGTTGAAGATGATGCAAGACATTAAATCACTTAATGGTTTGTATTGTCATTGATGTCAACTTGACATCATCTGTATGGTCATAAACATAATGCCAAAGACTTCAGAGAATCAAAGGAATAATGGTTATGCTTTTAGCAATGCATAAAAGTCAAGTATTCACTAAGTGATAGATCACACTGACAGAGTGCACACCATCGGTAAAGACAGATAAAAATGCACAGTGATGCCTGACGAGCAGAAGATAGTATTGCCCGATGAAGCAAAATTACAGGATGACCGATGAGCTGGAAAAAGTGTTGCCCAACGAGAAAGATCCAATGATGCTCGACGGAAAGAGATCCTGAAGCTAACTGAAGATGCACCAATGGAACTGGCAGTTGTTACCGGCGATGAACTATAGTATTGACTGACAGAACAGAGAGATCAGAAAATGACAAAATATCTAGCTGGTAGAGCTAAGAGATAGACTTAACTAGTTTTTTTATTTGTTTATTCAACCACCGTTAAGTAATTGATTTAAAGATGCTTTATAAAGTTGGCAAGGAGATAACTACAAGATAAATCAGGAGTTAAATTTGTAAATCAATTTGGCTGGATTGTTTTTCATGCCAAGAATCAAGAACCTAGAATTAAGGAATATCATGTCTATTTAAGAGACAAGCGTAATTCATTTCTGTAAGCAATCAGATACACGGGGGAGTGAATTGATAAAAAGATGCTTAAGAGAAACTGATGAAGGATAAACTTCATGCAGTCCCGATCAATCAAGCTAAGGGAGAGCTATAGAATTCTGTAGACACTGACACAAAGTAAAGAACAACATCATATAGAAGAAAGAGTTAAGAACAAAGGAATTGAATTGATACATTGATCAGAAAGGTATTGTGCATAAATAGATCTGAATATCTGCAATTCAAATTTGCATTAGAAATAGGTCATTTTGTTTCAGTTTAACCATTGAAGCATTAAGTCTCTTAACTAAGCAGGACTTAATAGTATTTTTATATTTGAGGTATATCCTAACAGATTACTAAAAATTTTGACTCATGATAGTAGCATCGGTCTTACCTAAAGCCTATTGACAGTCTAAGAAGGAGGTTGATTCAAGGATGGTAGTAAGATTAGCATAAAGCCTATTGACAATCATGAGACTGATTCAAGGATGGTAGCATAGATGCCAAATACTAAGTGATAACCTATGTATAAAAATCCTGTAACAAGGTCGCACTTAACAGTGTGTTTTTAACCTTTAATAGGGTTGGCTCTTAACAGGGCTCACTTCAGAAGAGTGAAAATTTGGGGTACCGGTCCCAGTGGTTTTTACCTTAATAGGGTTTCCATGTTAAAATCCTTGTGTTATATGTGTATGGTTTATTACTTTATTGTTTTACATTCTACATATGCATTTATGGATTGATTGGTATACTATGCATATTTACTATCATCGGTAAATACAGTTTACTGCTTATCGGTTATCAAGGAGAATCAGGACAGACAAGGTAAACCAAAGACAGTTATTAATTTCAAGTATTTCAAAGGCATAAATGTTATAGGAACTTAATAATTAGAGAAGTACTGATTGGTGGATTAAAGTTTAAATTGATAAATTTAAGGCCATTGATTCACCCCCCTTCTTAGTTATTACTAACACTTACAGCATAGAATCAGGCCAATCAAAATCAGATCACTTTGTTGATTCCAAGGAACAACCACAATTTGAAGATGATTCTGAAGTATCATTCTATTGTAGAATGATGAGAGGAGTTTTTGACCCACAAAGAGCCTTAGAAATAATTCTAAGAGAAATTTTTGATCTTGAAAGATTGTAGAAAGAAATGAACATGGGTCCTGAAACATGGAAAAAGAATAAACTCAGAATAGCCAATCTTGAGGCACAAAAAAGGGAGCTACTAGAATGATCTCAATCTAGTAGTCGTAACCTAGACCATGGATATATAATTCCACCATGGCAACAAGAGAGACCACCTTCCTTTGGAGGTCGCGGTCCAGGGTCCTATAGACCACCTCTTAGAACAACCAGACTAAGTTTGTTTGCAACATCGAATCCTATTGGTCAGAAGACTATGTCAAAAGCCCCTACACCACGAAGTATGGCTAGAAGAATCTGGTGACAACATAGAAAAGTATTTCTTAGAAAATTTGTCAATCAGGCTAGAGAAGAACTTGAAGAATTATCTAATGAAGAAGATGAGAATCTTCAAGAAGAACTAGATAAGGGAATAGAATTAGAACAATTCTCTTAAAAATTTACTCTAATTGAAACAACACCCCAGTTAACTACAATCATAGATAATTTATATTTCCATGAGAAATCATATAGCCCATATATGCATACTTCTATGGTAGAAGAAGGTTTTAATCCAGACAATGGTGAAAAAATTGAGGAAGAAGGAAAAACAGAAGCAGAAGCCTATGTAGACGAAGATGAAAAAACCTTTGTTCAACACAGATAGCAATGCAGAGTCACAAAGAAACTAGTTCAAACATCTTGTCCAAGCTTAGAACTCCACATACACTTTAGAGGTACATCTTCTTATCCTTTAACCTTCCTATGGGATACAGGCGTTGATCTCAATATTGCAAGATACCATTGTTTTTCTCCTGATCAATGGATTAAGGGTAATACTGAAATTACTTTTGAAAAAGGAAAACATATGTCTCACCTGGTGTGTAAAGCACCAATTGAATTTGATGATGGACATCAAGATGAGTTAGTATTCATCCATTATGAAATAGATGGATATGATGGGATCATTGGCAGCTCAGCCATGCAGCAATGGGAACCCATCCTAATAACCAAGGATTCTATTAGTCTTAATCATCACAAGGAACCAAGGATAAAAATAGAACATGCTTATACCAGTAAAGTTGAACCTATACCTTCCAAGACCAAGAATGTGGCCTGGATAGCAAAACAAGTAGAAGACACTCCTCCATAAATAGAATTATTGAAACAACAGTTTGTTGCAATGGTAATGACTAAAGATCTCAAGCAACAACAATGAAATATGACCTGTAGACTACCTTTACAGAAAGATCTTGATGGTAAGGAAATTCTTCCAAAAGCCAAGGCTAATTATTTTATTATGAGTCCACACGAAATAGACATCTATAAGAAGGAAATCTAAGAACTCTTGGATCAAAGATTCATTTCTCCCTCCTCATCACCATTTTCATGTCATACCACATACATCCTAAAATTTGATGAGAAGGGACAAGAACTATCTGAGAAAAGGTTAGTTGTCAATTATAAACCTTTAAATAGTTGCTTGCTTTATAACCAATATCCTTTGCCTAGTAAAGATCATATCTAGAAAACTATTCAAGGGAGCCATGTTTACTCAAAATTTGACTTAACTAAAGACTTTTGGCAAATTGCCGTCAATCCTAATGACCGGTTTAAAATAGATTTTTCTATTCCCCAAGGTCTCTATGAAGTGAATTTTTTTCCATTTGGTATCAAAATGGCTCCATCCATTTTTCAACAACATATGGATAACATTTTCCGCAAGTATTCAAAATTTATCATTCCCTACATTGATGATATACTTGTGTTTAGCCAAAGCCCCTCTGCACATCTTGCTCACCTTTGCTAATTTTTCCATCTCTATCAATAGCATGGTCTTGTTGTTCATCCTAAAACATCCACTTTGCTCAAGAATCCATCATCTATATTGGCATTCATCCTCTTCCGGGGGGAGAATGGAAGCACAATCTCATATTCTGCAGCAAATTGCCAATCTCCCTGTTACTAATGTAAAAGAGTTACAAAGGTTTCTGGGTCAAGTCAATTATATAGCAGGGTTCTATTCCAATATTACACAGGAAAAATTAGTAGCAAATCAACTACTCCAGAAGAACCCTCCTTCTTGGTTAGAAAACCATAATCAGGCTATTGAACGCATCAAGTAGAAATGTACACAACCTCCTGAACTACATCTACCTGGACCAGGTTCAAAACTGATAGAAACAGATACAAGTGAATATACCTGGGTTGGTATCCTTAAAGAAAATAATTCTCAAGGAAAAGAGGAAATCATAAGGTATGCATCTAGTAATTTCAAAGGAAGTTAAATTTATTATCATAGTACGCATAAAGAAATACTAGCAGTCATAAACTCTTTGAAGAAATTCTACATGTTTATTGCTGACAAAAGATTTCTGATCCGAAGTGATCTCCAGAATCTCAGAGGTTTCTTTAAAAAGGAATCCAAAAATAAGGTAATAAGGGGATGCCTATTAAGATGGGCTTAGTTTCTTAATACTTTTGATTTTGACATAGAACATATTCAAGGAGAAAAAAATATCTTCGCTAACTTCTTAACCAGGGAAGGAGCTTAACAAGCCTCAGGAAATGTACAGGTTGTCCGTATTCAAGAAGAATGTTTGTGGGAAGAAAGCTGCCCTAATTTTAGTACTAATCCTTTTGAAAGAAGAGATAGAAGGAATTTTGACCTAGCCAATGATTATGTTATAGATAGGATTCGTATGCTACAAGCGAAGATGATTCTAACAACCCCAAATGTTTGGGATCCCAGTTGCATCTTTCAGGTAGGAAATGTTGATGAACCAGTGGAAGAAGAAATAGCACAATTTCTCTATGCACCTGCAGTACAATATTAAATCCCAATTCAATTCCTCAATCCACCTATCCAAAGACCACAAAGATGGATGCACCAACAACAAGGAATCCGGCTTATCAGAGATCTTTTCTAAGGACCTTATCCTACAATCTTTCCTCTTGAATTCTTAGGTTACTATAGGGTTTTGTGGTGACTCACCTTTGGGTCACTAGAAGATACATTGATCAATTGAAATATCTACATGAACTATGGACCACGAGGACAAGCATCTCTCTTTCAACATTGGACAATAGGTGCTCAGCTTCGATACCTACTTGAAACTGAAGCTTCTGTATGGATCTCTACAAATACCTACCGATTTGATCTAGGAAACACACTGGCTCAATCTCAAGGAATTCATGGTCCTTGTAAATCCAAAACACTAAAAATTATGTGGAAAGAACCTAATCCACCACATCCACCTTGCAGTATGGAAAATCCTCATTAGAACTGTTATTGTGCTGGGTGCATTAATGGCTTCACTAACAGTGACGCATAATACCTAAGTAGATGGGGTTGTCATCTACATTCTCTTACGTGCTATCATCTGATAATAAATATTAGTCTTGGGTAAACTAATCCCTTTCTTTTCCCCAAAATCCATCTGAATAAGTTTTTGATTCTTTGTCTCAAAGAACGTGGCTTATTGTGGCTCTAGTTTAATGTAATAGACCCTACCATTTGGTTAAAAGATTCTAGTAACTCAAGTCTGGTTTATCAAAACTGAGGGTAGAATCAACTACCATTCAAAAGGGTTAATCCAATTCCTTAACAGGATCCATGTTTCTTTTCTTCATGGGATAAACAAGAGATATCTCCGTAGTCACTTTCAGATGTAAAGTGAACGCATTAGGAGTTGTGTGTCCCCACTCATTTGTCTGCCACTATCTTGTTCTATAGATATTTGGGTCCACTCAGACCGACATATAAGTCATAGTGGGCATCTTCTTTTAGTAGTGTGCATTGCTTTAATAAGTGGTCCAACTGATTGTTTCAATGTGGCATGCATCGACACCCTCTTTTCCTCCTCCTTGCCTATATAAAGTAGGACATTGGCATAAGGAAGGCATTCAGAGTAGAGTGAGTCTTAGAGTCTTAGGGAGTCTAGAATAGCTCTGCAAGTAGAGAGTATGCTCTCATCCTTTGGATGATCATAAATCAGACCTTATTGTAAGTATGCCAGATACAGTTAGAAAGCATATCATTATCAGTAGTTGCATCTTGCTATTAGTTGGTATAGTCTATCTAGTTATATGGCTTGTTAATATATAAGTGCCCGATTTATGCAGTAGAAGTAGATCCTTTTCTACTCTGAGAGCTTGTGTCAAAATATGTATACTTACAACAAGGTCTAATTTCTGATCATCTAAAAGATGAGAACATACTCTCTACTTACAAAGCTATTTTAGAATCCCTAAGACTCACTCTACTCTGAATGCCTTCCTTATGCCAAAGTTCTTCTTTATATAGGCAAGGAGGAGGAAAAGAGGGTGCCGATGCATGCCACATGGCAACAATCAGTCAAACCACTTATTAAAAAAATGCACACTACTAAAAGTAGATGCCCACTATGACCTGTATGTCAGTTTGGGTGGACCCCAATATCTACAAAACAAGATAGTGGCAGACAAATGAGTGGGGACACGCAACTCATAATTCATTCACTTTACATTCGAAAGTGACTACGGAGATATCTCTTATTTATCCCATGAAGAGAGGAAACACAGATCCTGTTAAGGAATTGGATTAACCCTTTTGAACGGTAGTTGAGTCTACCCTCAGTTTTGATAAACCAGACTTGAGTTACTAGAATATTTTAACCAAATGGTAGGGTCTATTACATTAAACCAAAGCCACAATAAGCCACGTTCTTTGAGACAAATAATCAAAAACTTATTCGGATGGATTTTGGGTAAAAGAAAGGGATTAGTTTACGCAAGACTAATATTTATTATCACATGATAGCATGTAAGAGAATGTAGATGACAACCCCATCTACTTAGGTATTATGCATCACTGTCAGTGAAGCCATCAATGCACCTAGCACAATAACAGTTCTCATGGGCATTTTCCGTAGTGCAAGGTGGATGTGGTGGATCAGGTTCTTTCCACATAATTTTTAGTGTTTTTGGATTTACAGGGACCATGAATTCCTTGAGATTGAGCCAGTGTATATCCCAGATCAGATCGATAGGTAGTTGTAGAGATCCATATAGAAGCTTCAGTTTCAAGTAGGTATCGAAGCTGGACACCTATTGTCCAATGTTGAAAGAGAGATGCTTGTCCTCGCGGTCCATAGATCATGCAGATATTTTGGTTGATCAATGTATCTTCTAGTGACCCAAAGGTGAGTTGCCATAGAACCCAAAAGTAACTTGAGAATTCAAGAGGAAAGATTGTAGGAGAAGGTCCTTGGAAAACATCTCTGATAAGTTGGATTCCTCATTCTTGATGCATCCATCTTTCTAGTCATTGGATAGGTGGATTGAGGAATTGAATTGGGATTTGATATTGTACTACAGGTGCATAGAGAAATTGTGCTACTTCTTCATCCACTGGTTCATCAGCATTTCCTATCTGAAAGATGCAACTGGGATCCCAAATGTTTGGGGCTGTTAGAATCATCTTAGCTCACAGTATACGAAGCCTATCTGAAAGATAATCATTGGCTAGCTCAAAATTCCTTCTATCTCTTCTTTCAAAAGGATTAGTACTAAAATTAGGGCAGATTTATTCCCACCAACATTCTTCTGGAATACAGACAACCCGTACATTTCCTGAGGCTTGTTGAGCTCCTTCCCTAGTTAAGAAGTCAACAAAGATATTTTTGTCTCCTGGAATATGTTCTATCTCAAAATCAAAAGTATTAAGGAAATTAGCCCATCATAACAGGCATCCCCTTATTACCTTATCTTTGGATTCCTTTTTAAAGAAACCTCTGAGCTTCTGGAGATCACTTTAGATCACAAATCTCTTGTTAGTAATAAACATGTAGAATTTCTTCAAAGAGTTTATGACTACTAGTATTTCTTTATGTGTACTATGATAATTAATTTCACTTCCTTGAAATTACTAGACGCATACCTTATGATTTATTCTTTTCCTTGAGCATTCTTTTCTTTAAGGATACCAGCCCAGGTATGTTCACTTGCATGTGTTTATATTAATTTTGAACCCGGTCCAGGTAGATGCAGTTCAGGAAGTTATGTACATTTATGTTTGATGTGTTCAATAGCCTGATTATGCTTTTCTGACCAAGCCGGAGGGTTCTGCTAGAGTAGTTTATTTGCTACTAATCTGTCCTATGCAATATTGGAATAGAACCCTGCTATATAATTGACTAGACCCAGAAACCTCTGTAACTCTTTTACATTAATAACAGGTTGATTGGCAATTCGCTACAGAATATGAGATTGTGCTTCCATTCTCCTCCCTAGAAGAAGATGAATGCCAATATAGATGATGGATTCTTGAGCAAAGTGGGATTTTGTAGGATGAACAACAAGACCATGCTATTGACAGAGATGCAAAAATTGGCAAAGGTGAGCATGATGTGCAGAGGGGCTTTGGCTAAACACAAGTATATCATCAATGTAGGGAATGATAAATTTGGAATACTTGTGGAAAATTTTATCCATATGTTGTTGAAAAATGGATGGAGCCATTTTTATACCAAATGAAAGAACATTCCATTAGTAGAGACCTTGGGGAACAGAAAAATTTGTTTTAAACCGGTCATCTGGATGGACGACAATTCACCAAAAGCCTTTAGTTAAGTCAAATTTTGAGTAAACATGACTCCCTTGAATAGTTTGCCAGATATGATCTTTACTAGGCAAAGGATATTGGTTATCAAGCAAGCAACTATTTAAAGGTTTATAATTGACAACTAACCTTTTGTCAGATAGTTCTTGTCCCTGCTTATTGAATTTTGGGACGTACATGGCATGACATGAAAATTGTGATGAGGAGGGAGAAATCAATCTTTGATCAAAGAGTTCTTTGATTTCCTTCTTACTGAATTTTGTTTCCTATGGACTCATAATAAAATAATTAGGCTTGGCTTTTGGAAGAATTTCCTTACCATCAGGATCTTTCTGTAAAGGTAGTCTGCTAGTCAGATTCCATTGTTGTTGCTTGAGATCTTTAGTCATTACTATTGCAACAAATGGTTGTTTCAACAATTCTATTTGTGGAGTAGTGTCTTCTGCTTGTTTTTCTATCTAGGCCACATTCTTGGTCTTGGAAGGTACAGGTTCAGCTTTAATGGTATAAGCATGTTCTATTTGTAGCCTTGGTACCTTGTGATGATTAAGACTAATAGAATCCTTGGTTATTAGGATGTGTTCCCACTGCTACATGGCTGAGCTACCAATGATCCCATCATATCCATCTATTTCATAATGGATGAACACTAACTCATCTTGATGTCCATCATCAAATTCAATTGGTTCTTTACACACTAGGTGAGACATATGTTTTCCTTTTCCAAAAGTAATTTCATTATTACCTTTAATCCATTGACCAGGACGAAAACAATGGTATCTTCCAATATTGAGATCAGCACCTGTATCCCATAGGAAGGTTAAAGGATAAGAAGATGTACCTCTAAAGTGTATGCAGAGTTCTAAGCCTAGACAAGATGTTTGAACTAGTTTCTTTATGACTCTGCATTGTTGTTTGTGTTGAACAAAGGTTTCGTCATCTTTGTCTACATAGGCTTCTGCTTATGTTTTTCCTTCTTCCTCAATTTGTTCACCAGTGTCTATATTAAAACCTTCTTCTACCATAGTAGTATGCATATATGGGCTATATGATTTCTCATGGCAATAGAAATTATCTGTGATGGTAGTTAACCGGGGTGTTGTTTTGATTGGAGTAAATTTGGAAGAGAATTGTTCCAATTCTATTCCCTTATCTAGTTCTTCTTGAAGATTCTCATCTTCTTCATGAGATAATTCTTCATGTTCTTCTCTGGCCTGATTGACAAATTTTCTAAGAAATTCTTTTCTATGTTGTCGCCAGATTCTTCTAGCCATACTTCCTAGTGTAGGGGCTTCTGCCATAGTTTGCTGACCAATATGATTAGATGTTGCAAACATACTTGGTCTGGTTGTTCAAAGAGGTGGTCTATAGGACCCTAGACTGCAACCTCCAAAGGAAGGTGGTCTCTCTTGTTGCCATGGTGGAATTTTGTATCCATGGTCTAGTTTATGACCGCTGGATTGAGATCATTCCAGTAGCTCTCTTTTTTGTGCCTTAAGATTGGCTATTCTGAGTTTATTCTTTTTCCATGTTTCAGGACCCATGTTCATTTCTTTCTGCAATCTTTCAAGATCACAAATTTCTCTTAGAATTCTTTCAAAGGCATTTTATGGGTCAGAAACTCCTCTCATTATTCTACGATAGAATGATACTTTAGAATCATCTCCGGATTCTAGTTGTTCCTTGGAATCAACAAAGTGATCTGATTCTGATTGGCCTGATTCTATGTTGTAAGTAGTTTCTTCAGGACTGGATAAAATAAAATCTTCAGAATCAGAAGGATTGTTGTTAACATAAATAAATTATTCTGGATTATCTAGTCCAGAGTCTTTTAACACATGTGCCTTGCCTTTGAACTTTTATTTATTCTTTTCAGGTCACTTGTTAGCAAAATGGTCTCCCTTACATATGTAACAGGTGGGTTTCCATTTATTTTTTCCCTTGAATTTACTTTTTCTGTGAAAATATCCTTTTCGCTAATTGTATTTCTTTCTAGAAAACTTTCCTTTTCTATTTTAACACTCAGCACATCCTTTGTCTCTTTTCTTGTGTCTGTGGAAATTTTGACCACATCCATAGAGTGGTGTCATTATTTTACATACAGTAGGAGAAATTAAGGGTTTTACCTTTTTCAATTACTTTCTTTTGTTTACATCCTGACAGAATTGTTCATTGATTTATTTGAGGAATTGAATTAGTTGTGGGAACATAAGTTCCTAGATAGTAAGGTTTTCATCTACTATATTTTCTAGTACCCTCTTATGATAGTATCCTCCTAAGCCTTCAAATCTTTTAATGAATGTGTAGTACATGAACTCCTAATTCTGTTCATGTCTAGACTGATAGAAGTTCTGGAACTGTTCAACACAATACTCATCAAACTTAGACAGGTCACAACATCTGTTATTAAAAAATCTTTTGTAGGCAGTTCTTTCAAGAGAATCTATTCTTCCTACAAACATTAAAATTAGTTGTGCACATACTTGATCAATACCTATAGTAATTAGATCAGTTTTGTAAACATGATCAAGGCAGTCCCAAACTATTTTGGTTGTGCTAGTGAAAGAATTGAGAGCTTGTTTGATGACTTATTGTTCATCTACACCAATATTTGTGGCCATATAGTTAATTACCCATGCTCTAATCGCATATATATTTGTGAGATTCTCAGTTGTATCAAAGGTATCAAAATTAACTAATGGTGGTGTATCTGCTTTGAAATTCTAGAGGTTTTTGAATGGATCATTTCCTCGAGTGTTAGGACCTCTGGTCATTTAAATTTTCCCTTTTCTTTTCTCTTCTAGAGTTGTTGTTCTCATACTACCAGTAATAGTATCCCATATTTTTTCAACCTCTGGTTCAGGGATATCTATGGTTAGCCCTTTTCCCTTATACTAGGCTTGAAGATAACTGGCTGAGGTATCTGGAAAATTCATTACTTTAACAGGTCGGGCTGACGGAATAGACAAGTTCTACATCTTTTCTGAAAGACTATCCACTTGGATTCTAATGTCAGTGGATTCTCTTAGAACATCATCCACTTGGGTTTTGATATTAGTGGATTCCTTTAAAATAGTAGTTTCAGTATGTAGAGATTGTTGACTAGTAGACTGTGTGATTGCATCAATGCGGTTGACAGTTTTGACAACTGTATGGACTTCAGATAACAGGACTTTCACATATTGTTAATGAGATTGTTGGAAGTCTAATTGTTGTGCCCACCACACTTTTTCATGTTTCTTAAATTATTTGAATTCATTACGGAGTTGACAGAGAAATTGATTAACATCATCCTGCCATTCCTTGGTAACACGGGTTTCTAGCTGTTGGATAAAAGAAAGGATTTTATGCCCATTGGTTTGGGTGCTAGAATATTGCTTATCGTGAGTAATAGTCTATAGTAGTTTCTGGTGTTTAATATCTTTGGTGAGGAGAATATGTTTGTGGGTACAAAGATTATTCCAGTTGAGAAACTTACTTTGGGAAGAGACTTGAGATTCTCCAATAGGGGAAACATGCTAAGCCCAAAAGTCAGTTTGGTATTTACCAATTTGATTTATTTGTAGAAAATCATAGAATGAAGGTATGACTCCTGGTGTGACAGATCTTCCTACAGGAGTGATGATTTCTATAGCTTCTTCATTCTGGTTGTCTGGCTCAGGGAAAGTAATAGTGCAGCCAGACATCATACGAGTTTTGCCAGTAGAAAAGAAAAAACTACAGTTGTCACACTTTAATTTTCCATCCTCAAGTTCAAAGAAATCTATATGTGAATAGGAAGAGGTATTACCACTGGACTGAGGTGTGGATTTTGGAAGAGTAGACTGTAAATACGAAAAAGAAAATAAAGAATCCATACCTGGAGTAGGTTTAACAGACATTGAAGGTCTTTGTAGGACTGAAGGTCAAGATTGTGTTACAGGTTCATGAGTAGTATGTCTCATAGACTGAGAGCATGGAAGTTTTGGATTTTTAATCTTCAGTATGGAGAAATTATCAGTTTCTTGGACTTTAATTCCCTATAACTGAGTAGGCTTCTCAGGCTGAGCATCTTTGCTCCCTAGTTCACATGCCCATTCGGTTGGCATCTTGATATCTTTATGTCTTATGACATGTCAGACTCATAACTCTGTGGTTGGACTAGTGGATTTCCAAATGGTAGACAAGGCTTCTTCAGGACTCATGGCTTTTCTAGGATTCAAAATCAAAGGTAATGACTTGTTGAATAATCTATAATGGGTTAGAAAAGTCAAGGTATGATCTGAAAATTAGTTTTTGAAGAAGGTGTTCAAATTTTTGAACTCATAGGTTATGACATCATTTAGGTTTCCATCCTTTAGACTGACAGAATAGTCTAGGGTGCAATCTATATAAATAGGACCATTTGACATTGAGTCACAAGCTCCTCCAATAAGAGAATGAGAGGTCTTTGTGATCCTTGCATCCTTTAGAAGCATTAATATAATGATGGGTAAACCTTTGCGATAATGACCTAATATCCCAATCCTTACTTTTGAAAAATGCATATATTGAGAGTTTTTGGGATTGGCATTAGCTTGTCTTTGTAGTTAACCAATTTCTATTTTAATGAATAGTTTCAGACCTTTCTCAACACCATTAGTAACAGTATGCTAAAGTTCAACGACCTTACATCTAATAACACTCTTATAAGAAAAAACATCTCTTAAACCTTTAGGAATATCTCTATATATCTTAGAAGGTTTAATCTTAGGAATAGTAAAATTCTTGTCTTCAAATCTGTATCCTATATCTATATCATCTGAAACATTTGCATCAATTTCTCATAAACTAAAATCTTGTTCATTCTAGGAAAAGAAGTTTGTGAAACTTGCCTCTTCATTTCTAGGAGTAGTATGATCTCGCATTTTAGGATCTACTATTCCTTTTGGGGAAAAGAAAGGGATTAGTTTACCCAAGACTAATATTTTGGGGAAAAGAAAGGGATTAGTTTACCCAAGACTAATATTTCTTATCGGATGATGGCACGTAAGAGAATGTAGATGAAAATCCCATCTACTTAGGTATTATGCGTCTCTGTCAGTGAAGCCATCAATGCACCTAGCGCAATAACAGTTCTCATGAGGATTTTCTATAGTGCAAGGTGGATGTGGTGGATTAGGTTCTTTCCACATAATTTTCAGTGTTTTGGATTTATGAGGACCATGAATTCCTTGAGATTGAGCAAGTGTGTTTCCTAGATCAGATTGGTAGGTAGTTGTAGAGATCCATACATAAGCTTTGGTTTCAAGCAGGTATCAAAGTTGAGCACCTATTGTCCAATGTTCAAAGAGATATGCTTGTCCTCATGGTCCATAGTTCATGCACATATTTCGGTTGATCAATGTATCTTCTAGTGACCCAAAGGTGAGTCACCATAGAACCCCATAGTAACCTGAGAATTCAAGAGGAAATATTGTAGGATAAGGTCCTTGGAAAAGATCTCTCATAAGCTAGATTCCTCATTCTTGATGCATCTATCTTTCTGGTCATTGGATAGGTGGATTGAGGAATTGAATTGGGATTTGATATTGTAGTGTAGGCGCATAGAGAAATTGTGATATTTCTTCATCCACTAGTTCATCAACATTTCCTATCTGAAAGATGCAACTAGGATGCCAAAAATTTGGGGCTATTAGAATCATCTTAGCTTGTAGCATACGAAGCCTATCTAAAAGATAATCATTGGCTAGGTCAAAACTCCTTCTATCTCTTCTTTCAAAAGGATTAGTACTAAAATCAGGGAAGATTTCTTCCCACCAACATTCTTCTCGAATACAGACAACCCGTACATTTCCTGAGGCTTGTTGAGCTCCTTCCCTGGTTAAGAAGTTAGCAAAGATATTTTTATCTCCTAGAATATGTTCTATGTAAAAATCAAAAATATTAAGGAACTAAGCCCATCTTAACAGGCATCCCCTTATTACCTTATCTTTGGATTCCTTTTTAAAGAAACCTTTGAGATTCTAGAGATCACTTCGGATCAAAAATCTTTTGTCAGCAATAAACATGTAGAATTTCTTCAAAGAGTTTATGACTGCTAGTATTTCTTTATGCATACTATGATAATTAATTTTACTTCTTTTGAAATTACAAGACGGATACCTTAAGATTTCTTCTTTTCCTTGAGCATTATTTTCTTTAAGGATACCAGCCTAGGTATGTTCACTTGCATCTGTTTCTATTACTTTTGAACCTGGTCCAGCTAGATGCAGTTCAGGAAGTTGTGTACATTTCTGTTTGATGCATTCAATAGCCTAATTATGATTTTCTGACCAAGCAAGAGGGTTCTTCTGGAGTAGTTGATTTCCTACTAATCTATCCTATGCAATATTGGAATAGAAACCTGCTATATAATTGACTAGATCCAGAAACCTCTGTAACTCTTTTACATTAGTAACAGGGAGGTTAGCAATTCATTGCAGAATATGAGATTGTGCTTCCATTCTCCCCTCGGGAAGAAGACGAATGCCAATATAGATGATGAATTCTTGAGAAAAAAGGGATTTCATAGGATGAATAGCAATACCATGCTATTGACAGAGATGCAAAAATTGGTGAAGGTGAGCATGATGTGTAGAGGGGTTTCGGCTAAACACAAATATATCATCAATGTAGGGAATGAAAAATTTGGAATACTTGTGGAAAATGTTATCCATATGTTTTTTAAAAATGGATGGAGCCATTTTGATACCAAATGGAGGTACATTCCATTTGTAGAGACCTTGGGGAACAGAAAAAGTTGTTTTCAACCGGTCATCAGGATGGATGACAATTTGCCAAAAGCCTTTAGTTAAGTCAAATTTTGAGTAAACATTACTCCCTTGAATAGTTTGCCAGATATGATCTTTACTAGGCAAAGGATATTGGTTATGAAGAAAGCAACTATTTAAAGGTTTATAATTGACAACTAACCTTTTCTCAGATAGTTCTTGTCCCTGCTCATCAAATTTTGGGATGAACATGGCATGACATGAAAATGGTGATGAGGAGGGAGAAATGAATCTTTGATCCAAGAGTTCTTGGATTTCCTTCATACAGATGTCTATTTTCTATGGACTCATAATAAAATAGTTATCCTTGGCATTTGCAAGAATTTCCTTACCATCAGGATCTTTCTGTAAAGGTAGTCTGTAGGTCAAATTCCGTTGTTGTTGCTTGAGATCTTTAGTCATTACCATTGCAGAAAATTGTTGTTTCAACAATTCTATTTTTGGAACAGTGTCTTCTGCTTATTTTGGTATCCAGGACACATTCTTGGTCTTGGAAGGTACAGGTTCAACTTTACTGGTATAAGCATGTTCTATTTGTATCCTTGGTACATTGTGATGATTAAGACTAATAGAATAATTGGTTATTAGGATGGGTTCCCACTGCTGCATGGCTGAGTGGCCAATGGTCCCATCATATACATCTATTTCATAATGGACAAATACTAACTCATCTTGATGTCCTTCATCAAATTCAATTGGTGCTTTACACACCAAGTGAGACATATATTTTCCTTTTCCAAAAGTAATTTCAGTATTACCTTTAATCCATTGATCAGGAAGAAAATAATGTATCTTGCAATATTGAGATCAGCACCTGTGTCCCATAGGAAGGTTAAAGGATAAAAAGATGTACCTCTAAAGTGTATGCGGAGTTCTAAGCCTAGACAAGATGTTTGAACTAGTTTCTTTGTGACTCTGAATTGTTGTCTGTGTTGAACAAAGGTTTCATCATCTTCATCTACATAGGTTTCTGCTTTTGTTTTTCCTTCTTCCTCAATTTGTTCACCAATGTCTGGATTAAAACCTTCTTCTACCATAGCAGTATGCATATATGGGCTATATGATTTCTCATGGAAATAGAAATTACCTGTGATGGTAGTTATTGGGGTGCTGTTTCGATTGGAGTAAATTTGGAAGAGAATTCTTCCAATTCTATTCCCTTATCTAGTTTTTCTTGAAGATTCTCATCTTCTTCATGAGATAATTCTTCAAGTTCTTCTCTTGGCTGATTGACAACTTTTCTAAGAAATTCTTTTCTATGTTGTCGCTAGATTCTTCTAGCCATACTTCCTGGTGTAGGGGCTTCTGTCATAGTCTGCTGACCAATAGGATTAGATGTTGCAAATAGACTTGGTTTGGTTGTTCTAAGAGGTGTTCTATAGGACCCTAGACCATGACCTCCAAAGGAAGGTGGTCTCTCTTATTTCTGTGGTTGAATTCTGTATCCATGGTCTAGGTTATGACTACTGGATTGAGATCATTCCAGTAGCTCCCTTTTTTGTGCCTCAAGATTGGCTATTTTGAGTTTATTCTTTTTCCATGTTTTAGGACCCATGTTCATTTCTTTCCGCAATCTTTCAAGATCACAAATTTCTCTTAGAATTATTTCTAAGGCTCTTTGTGGGTCAGAAACTCCTCTCATCATTCTACAATAGAATGATACTTCAGAATCATCTTCAGATTCTGGTTTTTCCTTGGAATCAACAAAGTGATCTGATTCTAATTGGCCTGATTTTATGCTATAAGTAGTTTCTTTAGGACTGGATTAAATAAAATCTTCAGAACTAGAAGGATAGTTGTTAACATAAATAAATTCTTCTAGATTATCTAGTCCAGAGTCTTTTAACACACATGCCTTTCCTTTGAACTTGGATTTATTCTTTTTAGGGCACTTGTTAGCAAAATGGTCTCCCTTACATATGTAACAGGTGGGTTTCCATTTATTTTTTCCCTTGAATTTACTTTTTCTGTGAAAATATCCTTTTCACTGATTGTATTTCTTTCTAGAAAACTTTCATTTTCTATTTGAACACTCAGCACATCCTTTGTCTCTTTTCTTGTGTTTGTGGAAATTTTGACCACATCCATAGAGTGGTGTCATTGTTTTACATACAGTAGGAGAAATTAAGGGTTTGACCTTTTTCAATTCCTTTCTTTTGTTTACATCCTGACAGACTTGTTCATTTATTTTTTTGAGGAATTTAATTAGCTGTGGGAACGTAAGTTCCTAGATAGTAAGGTTTCCATCTACTAGATTTTCTAGTACCCTCTTATGATAGTATTCTCCTAAATACCATCCATCTAAAATATACCTATATATGTATATGTATATACCTATACGTACATATGTATATGTATGTACATACATACATAATTTTTATATTTTGATTGCAAGAAATATACAATTGTGCATTCTTATTTAACCTTTAGATTAATTTTTTATAATTTCATCTGAGTCTAATTATATATGAAATGTGTTAATATGTATCTACTTATTATATTTAATTTTTTCCAATAATAAGTGTCTTATAATTAAAAATAATAAGAACAATACAAATTCTAAATTATTCAAAATCCAAAACAATAATTCATATTTAATTAATATTCTTCAACATATATTGATATCCTATCGGTTGTTGAGCTTAACAAAGAGTAGCGAGAGATGAAAGTTTTTACATAAAAGGGTAAATAAATAATTTATTTTATAAACAACTTATAAAGAAAATATATCATGTATTAAATCATAACTCATAAAAAATAGTAAGATTTTCTTTTCTTTTCTAAATATTATGTAAAAGATATAATTTATCATGCATTTAAACCATAAAAATATTAAATCAAATGGGGACAATGATGTACTAATTTATTTGAAGTAGTTTATTTCAGAACATGTTTTTGATTAATGGTAAAATGGGTTTTAAAGCGACCCAAAATTTTGTACTTAAAATCTGAAACCCACTCTTAGAACATTTCTAAAAGATAAAATAAAGACAAACAACAACCACCCAATAACAATTCAAAATCAACAAGCAAGTTTTGAAGGGCACCTCAAAGCCTTTACAAAATATTTGAAGGACAAACCAAAGAGGTGGAAACTAAACCACCCTTGGAGCCTTCTGACCACTACAAACTTTATCCATAAACATGTTGCAATCCATTACAATATTATTTTGAACTCATATCATAATGATATGAATATTTACAAATTATATGATTTTAGATCAAGTTAAGAAAAACCCTACTACTTTTTATTTTACAATAATTATATTTTTACGAAATATAATGCATTTGAATTTAATCTCCAAGTTGGAATACCAAGTAGATGCTCTTTTATTGGAATGGTTGCTCCAAAAGATTCATTCATATCTATATCAACTTCAATTCTCCAATCAAATTAGTGAAAGAGATGTCCTAATGCAACTTCCATAACGGCAATTCCTATGGAAGACCCAGGACAACCTCTCCTCCACGCACCAAAAGGAATCATGCTTAATTCTAAATCTCTGATTATATCCAAATTTTTACCCATAAACCTCTCATGTCTAAATTCCAATGGATCTTTCCATACACTTGGGTCTCTTCCTATAGCCCAAGCATTAACTATAAGCCTTGTTTTTGCTGGTATAAAGTAGTCATGATCGGGTTCTTTCACAATACAAGATTATTTTGATTTATGTGGCACAAGCAAGGGAGCTGGGGGATATAATCTCAATGTCTCTTTCATGACAGAATGCAAGTATTCCATTCTTAAAATATGAGAATATGTTATTTTCTTAATTTGTTTTACTATAGAATTAATCTCTTGTAATTTCTTCATCACACTTGGATTTTTAAATAATTCACTCATTGCCCATTCTAATGTAGTTGTTGATGTATCTATTGCACCCACAAACATTACCTGTACACTAATTCATATAAATTAATCCATATAATCATATAATCAAAAGTATGAGATGATTATATAAATTAATGATAATTTATAAAGTACGTGGTGCATGCCAAGAGTGTATAACTATTTTCCAAATGAATCTATTCTAATCCCTCTAACCTATTTACCTTTAGTAAAATTAAAGATAACTTACAAAATTGATTGCCTTCTTGCCTTCTACTATGATTTCCATGTCAACCAACACATCAACCAAGTCTTTATGCACCTCATTCTCCTTTGCGCTGTGCCTCCTCTTGCTCTCCACTTTTTCATCTATTATTTTCTCAAAAATTGCATCCAAGCGCTAGTGGACATTCTTCATACATCGCTGGTATATACATATAGGTATATATATAGGTACTCACACACACATAGATATATATATATATATATATATATATATATATATATAT
>MU222845.1:213377-245465 GCA_018584345.1 Thuja plicata
ATATATATATATATATATATATATATATATATATATATATATATATATACACACACACACACATATACATATACATATATAGGTATATACATATACATATAGGTATATATATAACTACACACATTATTCTTATTAAAGCATCTTGTTATAAAATCCAAATATAAGAGTTTAGCATCTATCTCTAGTAGCTAATCAAGACAACAAAAAATGAAATATGTACACAATATTTTAATCATTAGACTAGAGGGGGAGGCTAGGCCATCCGAAAGTCCTAATAATCCTTTTTATAATGAGAGCTCCATCCATGTCAAAAATTAATATGAAATTAGAGAAAGCATTACAACCTTCAAGATTTGTCATAAAGTCTATCCATTGTTAAGATTTTAAATTTTGATATGTCCCTTCTAATTTGGTGAAAAATAGACTGAAGTGAACATCATTACAAACCTCCTTATTAAATGAAGTGATCCATAGTTGAAGGGCATCTTTCTAACGTTCAATAAATCTTATCAACTATTTTCATTTACCTTTCAGATAATATTTTACTTTCTATCATCACAAGGAATTAGACAGGGTGATCCATTATCACCAGCTCTATTCATCATCATGGTTGAAGCTTTCAATAGAAATATCAAACATAAACATGAGTCAAGTAAGTGGAAAGGTGCACATGTATATGGTACAAGTATTTTTGTCACTCATTCCCTATTTGCAGATGACACTTTGTTATTTGGTATGGCACAAGTTTAGGAGGTTCGACATATTAAAAGTATTTTACAACTTTATTCCGCAGTTTCAGGTTAGGCTATTAATGATAAAAAATCCAAACTATATCTCTTTAATACCAATAAAGTGATCTCAAAAAAAATAGTCAGGATTCTAGGATTCTCAGTGGATTTCTTACCATTTATATATTTGGGAATCCCATTTTTTATGGGATCAATTAAGAAGAGCTATTGGTCTTCAGTGGTGCAACGCATCCAAAGTAGAATAGTGGCTTGGATAGCCAGATGGTTATCACTAGTAGGTAGAATTCTTCTCATCAAGTCAGTACTTGGAGCAATACCAAATTACTACATTGTAGTCCTTAAAGCTCCTCCCAAGATTCTTCAGCAAATACAAAAACTGATTAGAGGATTCCTTTGGTCAGGTAACATGAATGATGCCAAAAAAATTCCTCTTATATCCCTTCAAGACATGGCACACATTCCAATAGTAGGTGGTACAGGGGTGCATGATATAACAAAGAGAAATGAATAATTTGGTGGAAAATTAGTTTGGCATATGTATTATAAACCTCAGTCCATTTGGTGCAGGATTATGCAATAGAAATACTTAGATAATAATGACCCATCTAGAGTTTTATCTATTTTAGATCCTCCTAAAGGTTCAGTAATTTGGGACTTTATGATGAGCTCATGACAAATTGTCCTCAAATACATTTCTTGGGAAGTGAATAATGGTAGCATGGTAAATTTCTGGAGAGATTCATGGAATGGGAACCCCCTCTTATCTTTAAGAACAACTTCCCAAGACATTATACATATCTCAAAGACCTCTTGGGGTACACATCTCAACCAATATGTGACTGCTATTTGTAATATCTCAGGTAAGGTAATTTGGAAAGATCCAAATGAACTAGCATTGAAAAACCAAGATAAATACATCTTCAAACAAATATTAGCTTCAGTACAAGTTTTTTTCTCAGGATGTGAAGATAAACTCTTTTGGGTTCCGGCTCAAGATGGTAATTACTCAGTGAAAGAGCTTCAGTAAAGTGGTTCTGATAAGATTCCAAGTAGAGCTTTCTCTTTTTGTTGGAATGATATTGTTCTTCCAAAGGCAGCTTTTTTTGCATGGCTTGCTAATA
The DNA here is from genome assembly GCA_018584345.1 of Thuja plicata. Lineage (NCBI taxonomy): Eukaryota > Viridiplantae > Streptophyta > Pinopsida > Cupressales > Cupressaceae > Thuja > Thuja plicata. The sequence continues at coordinate 215,248 of MU222845.1, forward strand.
AACATAGGATTCTGACCAGTGACAGATTAAACAGGTTAAAAATTGCCCCTCCTTTTAACTGTCTTTTTTGCAATGAATATGAAGAAACTATGGACCATCTGCTGTTGAACTGCACATTTTCTGCCCAATGTTGGTCCTTCATATTAATAAAGCTAAACTATAGTATGCCATTACAAGATAATATTTGGAATCTCTTTCAGTCATGGCCAGTACTTTTTCAAAAATTGTTATTTGCAAATATTTGGAAATGTGCTCCACCATTAGTAATTTGGGCCATCAGGTGGGAAAGAAACAAGCGCCTTTTTAGAAAAGAGGTATCTCACATCGACAAAGTTCTAGCAAGTATTGAAAGATCTATCTCAGAAGTGACAAATGCAAGTATTAGTCACTGCAAATTCAACCCTATTGTAACTGCTTGGGATACTAAAATGCTTTAGGAATGGAATCATCTTGTTATTCCCTATGGGTGGCAGAGTCATAAAAATTCAACTATACCAGTATCTAGATGGGATGTGCATTAGAGACCTCCAAATGAGGGGTTTATGAAGCTTAATTTTGATGGCGCTTCGAGAGGTAACCCTAGAATCTCAGGGTTGGGGGCATGTATTCAAGACATTAAAGGCAAAGTAGTTGCAATTGCCACATCCCCTTTGGCTGTTGGTACTAATAATTTGGCGGAAGCTCAAGCTCTACTTGCAGGGCTAATTTTAGCTAAACAGGGAAACTATCATTCGTTGCACATAGAAGGTGATTCATCTATTATTATAAATGCCTGTATTCATAAAAAGGTACATTCATGGAAATTAAAATATATTTTAATCCAAATTTGGAGATTGCTAGATGAATGTCAGGATGTTTGTATATCACATACACTGAGGGAAGGTAATCAAGTTGCAAATTATTTATCTAATTTGGGATGTGATGGGTTAGACATTGTATCATTGAATACATTGGCTTTGATTGATGTTGATGGAGAGCTTAAAAGATTAATTCAAGTTGACAAGGACTGCTGTCATCATTAATCAACATAAGGTCTTGGACAAGATGGTTTTTGGTATGTGAATTTGGTGATCTAGGTCTCTGTGTATGATTCAATGTCATCAACACGAGCATAATATTCTATCTTATAATGTGTGGGATTGGAGGTGCATACTGCTGACAATTCAGCTCAGTCGATTAGCACTATTCACATGGCCTCCTAGGTGTGAGTACAAAAGAGTAATGAATTCACATCTTGGGAAAGTACGAAGTGGGATTTCCATATCCTTTCGGTATTAATAGTCATTAAAGGATACATTCATGGATTATATATTAGGATTGTATCACATTTCTTCAGCAAGGTTAGAGAATGTCGATGAACTTAGATGTTGTTGTTTTGTGTGATTCTTGCCACAAGCAACACAGGGGGATCATGCCAAAGAATTATCGTATTTGGATACTGCCAAGTGCAGAGGAAATTGTGCTTCCAATTCCAGTGGTGGATGCTACTCTTGATACCATGTTTATCATTCACTCTCCCATAGTTAGGCAGGCTATCAAACAAGTTATTGGGGAAGAACATTTGGGCACCGCTGCAATACAATTCTTCTTTCCTTTGAATTTAGTGTCCATCTTCCTCTCCAACACCATGGACATCATGCAGTCTCCACTACTCCTTCAGTCTCTGGCGACCAAGGTAATTCGGCCAAGGTTAATTTTAGATAACAAACTTAATGTGGCTATGCAATATTATGATCTTTGGTGTGGTATGGCTTTAGTGGGAGGAATATTTTTGCATGCCCAGTTGCTCCAAAAAAATGAAGTCTTAGTGAATTTTGAGGCACTGAGAAAAGAAGTGGACAAGCATAGCTCTTCACACATGAAAAATGTGCTTCAAGTTACTGCACGGGAACTTAGATATCAGCTGGAGGATAGAGTGCAAAAATTGGGATTTGCATTGTTGGATTTTCTTAGGTTTTCAAATAGTCCTCAAATTTAGGGTCTGCAAATGGCACCTTCGCAGCTGAGTCTGAATGATATGGTGGCTGAGTGGAGTGGTTGGCAGTCTCTGATTTCTACTCATTTGAAGGCGGTAGAATTGGTGGGTTCAGGTAATCACGAGGACGAATGTACAGGTTGGGGCTTGGTGGTGGCATCTACAAGTGTCCATGATGGGGTTGTGACTATGCTGCTTCTCAGGCATCCCCGAGACTAGGATGATACTGATGTGGTGCGGCATGAAAATAGACCAGCGGTCGACACAATGGTGTGTAGTGGGGTTTGAGGTGAGGTCAACATGGAGGAATGAAAAGTGGAGAGATATGTGCTCATTTTGAAATTTTGATATTTTGGATGCCCCTTTAACTTAATATGTGTTTTAGTAAGGTGCTTGGGGGAGGTAGTTTATACTCCTTATTGTATGATTGGTGTAATATCAATCTCGGTCGTTAGTGAATATTCTCAAATTATTGTATATTGTAAAGCGATGATGCTGGGCTTTCTTCCTGATTCTTTCCTAGTTGAGCTTTTTGCTTTTCAGAATTAATGACAAGGATACATTTCTTATTTAAAATTTTTGAATGAACTTGTTTATGAATGTATTTATATTTATGTTATTTTTATGATAATATATTATTTTTATTTTATTTAAGAATTAGGTTTTATTTTACATTTCATATTTTTAAAAATAAAATGAAAATGTGTATTTTATTTAAATTAATTGTATTTTTTAATATTTGATCTATTAAAATTTAGTAACATGTAAATTTAATATTTATTTTAGAAAAATGCTCTTTTTATGTAATATTATTATCATATTTGTTATAATTATTTTCCTAAACACTTGATAAATTATATTGAATAAAAATAGTTAAAAGGCATTTTTCTTTCTACAATTAAAATCAAAAAATATATTTTTATTTTAAATTTATACAATTTCAAGTTTTTGAAATTTAAATTTTACATTAATTAATTTTACATTATAGTTGTAAGTACTTTAGTACAATTGTAAGATTTTCCTCTATTTTATTGGCCTGCAGTCAATAAATGTGTGTTGTAAGTGCTTGAATGAGATAACATAGATTACAATGGATAAATATCTAATTATATATTATTTAAGAAAAAAATATTTTTTAAGAACTTAAATTTAACATCACGGGCTTTTGGGAGAGGGAGACATGAGATATGTTTTGAAAATTGAAGAAAAGTTTTTTATCATTGTTTATTTCATACTTAATATTTTTGTTTGAATTTAAATTCAACAACTATTTTTAAAAGTAATTTATTTAAAGTAATATTTATTTCACCCACCAAACTAAGGTAGTTTGATGTAATGACAAGTCTTTCTCACAACCCTATCTTCTCCTAAGGTCTTCTATAGGACACATCTCTAGCCTAATAGGGTTCTTTACCAACTAGTACTAACCCACAAGGAATCCCTTCTCAAATCCTTCACCAATTCAACTTGTTTACACCATCAAAGAAATCAACTCAACCATCAAGATGCCCCATGGAGGTCTTTTTGCACCTTCTACACTAAGTGATCCAAAAATGATCAAGACCAATCACTAATGGAGAGGAAGAATTCTATCAAGGCAATTTAATCTAATATAATCCCTAAAAACATAACTTGCAATGAAACCCTAATCGAGTTCAAGAACTCACTCCAAACTCATCAAAATAGGGCTACAAGGAATTAGGCCTATTTGGACACCTTTTCCCACATAAATCCAAAACTTCCTTAACAAGTTGCAAAATAAATTGAATTTCCTGACACCCTTTCCCCAAACACCCCAAATTTATCTGGTCTCACTTCCCCCAAAATATTTGTACAGGGATTTGCTATAAACAAGCCTAAAAACAAGGCTTACATAGTTTTCAGAGAACACCCATAAGGGTTTATTATTTCACCATGAAAGACTCATCACAAAAAATTATCCTTGTACATGGAGCTTATTTACACTCATATCCTCCTCCCCACATGCTCTGATTGAAACAACCAATGCACTCAATCACTCCTAATTCCTCTGCAACTCAATGTGATCCCTAGCCATGCATCTCTGGCTCGCCTAGGGCATCACTACATAAATAGTTTTTTTTCTTTGTAGGGCCCATCCTCTTGCACCAATAATGTATAAGGATTCATCTCCCAAATCCCAAGGAACCAGACAAAATCCATAGTGGGAAGAGGAGTTATGACTCCATTATCAAAAACTATCTGGTTCAGACCAACACCAGTGTAAATTTCAAAGATGCTTAAAACCAAACAAAATGATTAAATACCACCACACAGAATTCAAATAAAACCTACTCTAACATATGCATGGATTAAAGTGCCAAAAATAATCCATCAAAATGCTACTATCATCAAGAACATCAAATTTGCACACTAAATCACATAATTGATATTACTTCTCAAAATTATGTCCGAACAACCAACATACAACCTTTCTACATGGTCCAAATTCCCCCTATATAGTGTGGAAAATTATTTATTATCCCCTTAAGGCATCCTTTGAACAAGTTTTCCAAATCTTACAAAAGTTGTCAGAGCAACTTTGCAAAGTTGCAAAGTTGCAAAATGCAACTTTGACAACTTTTCCCATTTCTTGCAAATCATAACAAAATGCTTCCAAACTTCACTAAACTTCACCAAATTCCCAAATATGGGTTGGAACATTATTTTTACCTTCCTTAGACTCTACTGACTTCATGATGACATCATCATGACACATGTTCCAATTAGAAGGCTTTACACACATTAGCCCTAATTGCACTTCCCAAAAGGTCCTATGACTCAAATTAAACACATCCTAATTCACCTAAGATATGGTCAACATGACCTTAAGCTTGACTCAAGCTTATTAAAAAAAAAATTCCATGAGGAAAAAATACACAACTTAACTAACTAGATTGTCAAACCAACCTAGTTGTGCTCCTGCACCATACTTCCCCTCACAAAAGAAAGTCAAGTCACTCCTATGGCTAGGATATCATCTAAAATGCCCAGCTTCTTCAAGTTTTTAGCTGCAATATATGTTGCCTCTGACTCTTTCTTATGCTTCCACTTACCACCTTTCTTAGATGCTAAGACCACAAGTATGACACATACACTTATGGTTTTCCTGATTAGTCCTTGGTCTAAGAGATCCTACACTTGTCTAGCCACTTCTAGGTTCTAGTTTGGAGTAAGCTTATAAGCTACGTTATTTGGAAATGATGCACTAGGTATAAAGTCAATTTGATGACTTGTCACTTTTCTAGGAGGTAAATTTTTAGGATTATCATCACTGACTATGTCTTTATACTTCTCAAGTAACTCTTGGACTTCTGATGGCAAAGGCTCTTGTTTAGACTTCTCTTCCTCCTTAGCCTTTGAGTAATATAGCACACCCTTCACTTCCTTCCTTCTTATGGGTATTAATGAACTCCTTTCTACTACTCAACAAGATACCAAGGGTGTTGGGCTGTGGCTCATCTTCATCCAATAAAGACTAAATCTTGAAATCTTTGTTATCTTTCTTGAGGGATATGGAATTATCCTTTCCATCATATAATGCACCCCTATCATATATACAAGGTCTTCCCAATAGCAGATGGCATGCATCCATAGGCAAAACATTACAAAGTAACTTATCTTTATACCCTACAATATAAAACTCCACCCAAGTTTTCTCATTCACCAACACACTCTGGCCTTTATTCAACCATGTCACTTTGTATGGATTGACATGAGGTACCTTTACCAATTTCAATTTGTTTACTGCTTCCTCTGATATGATATTTTCTATGGAGCCTAAATCCATAATCACTTTGCAAACTTTACCAAGGATTTTACATCTAACCCTAAATAATGCTCTCCTATGCTTGGGCTCATCCTTAACTGGTTTTCTAATTAGAACTCTCCTAAACATCAATTTTTCTCCCATCTCTGACTTAATCTGATCAACCTATGGTGTTTTGACACTTTTTGTGTCTTCTTGAGCATATGCAATCCTCTTACTATTGTTTGAAGAAGTGGGCTTATCCGAGCACCTATATATTGATCTCTAAGTTTTATTGATCATTAGCCTCCCACACTTAGTCATTTATCTAGGTAGGTTAGTCGATCATCACTATGAATAAGCTATCCAGTATAGGCCAAGCAGTAGTCATTGACAAGCAGATACTAGTTGCTGAGTTACACAGAAGCTGAGTGAAGTTAATCAGTTCATGCCGAGTGCTAGAGTCTTTATATGTCGAGCAAGACAGTTTTGTCATACATGTCAGTGATGACACAAACTTGAAGGTAAACTATTTTGGGCCGACTTGTTTGAGAATTTAATTTTTTCATCAGAGTTAATTACACATTAAATCATTTGACCCACTACATGGCATGGAACCAATCAGAAAATTGGAATGCCCAAGCGGCATAAGTATTTGATCTTGATCGTTGATCTAGATCTCAATGCTAGATTCGTATGGTATATAAGATTGCTTCATACCCTAATTTGGTAAGGTGTGTGTGTATACATGAGAGATGTGCAAAGGGTTATTTTTAATAAGGGTATGTGCACCAAGATGGGGGACCAAAAAGGTGCCAAACTTTTTTTTGGTCCCCCAAAATCCATAGGGCGTATGATGGATTGATTGCCCGAGCCTAAGGCTTGGGAAATAAAATCCAATAGGGCGAGCACCCTATAGGACACACACCCTATGTAAAATTATGAAAAATGCTTAAGGGAGGGAGGAAGAAAGCCCAACAGGCCCTACCAGACCAATTTCAGCACTAGACCAATACATAAAATGTAACATTTAAGTATAAGTTACATACTCTTTCTTTCTTATACTTAAGTTACATTTTATGTATATACTTCCAGGATGTTTGAGAGTGGTTTCAGCTTCATAGGAGTTGTGATAAAGATTTTGGATTTTGAGGATTTTTATAAAATTTCAGACAACCAAATTTAAGGAATCAACACATTATTTTGAACATGATTCTCAATGGACTATTGATTATAATCTTAAGCCCTTAACTTGATTAAGGAAACTCTTTAGAGTTCTTAGTGGTTGTAATTTATCATATTGGGTCCTTAGTGGTCCTAGGTCTACTTAGGACCCATTACGACCGCTTAGGACACATTAGGGCCTCTTAAGACCCCTTAGAACATAGTAATCATTGTAAGACATGCTAATGGGCTCTAATGTGTACTAGTGTCTCATAAGGTATTTTAATGGGTTCTAAGTGGTCCTAGGAACCCTTAGGACCCATTACAACCCCTTAAGACCCATTAGGACACATTAGGACTCATTAGGACCCCTTAGAATACATTAATAGTCATAGGACCCATGAGAGAGAGAGAGAGAGAGAGAGAGAGAGAGAGATCCTAGGTCCCCTTAGGACCCATTAAAACCCCTTAGGACACATTAGGGCCTCTTAAGACCCCTTAGAATATAGTAATCATTGTAGGACACACTAATGGGGTCTAATGTGTATTAGTGTCTCATAAGGGGTTTTAATGGGTTCTAAGTGGTCCTAGGAACCCTTAGGACCCATTATGACCCCTTAAGACCCATTAGGACTCATTAGGACCCCTTAGAACACATTAATAGTCATAGGACCAGAGAGAGAGAGAGAGAGAGAGAGATGATTGGTTGGAGATAGTTACTAAAAATAAGAAAAAAAATTAGCAACAATGATAATAGAAAGGTCTTCATTAATGCATAGAATTGAACACATCCAAGTCATGAACCATGAATAGGACCTCAAAAGATTTTTTCCATGCAACCATGTGAAACTGGTGAAGCTCCACCCCTCCTGCTAGGAGATAGACCCAAGATACTCACAAGGCCCTAAGCATTCTAAAGTTTCACAAACCCTCACTTGAAAATAAATACAAAACATTACAAGATATCACATTACTAATCACAAGGGTTAGGTTTCTAGTATACCCTAAAGATGAGTGTCATCACATATCCAGTATTTTGTGATCCTCCCTAGCAACCATGTAACCCCGATACCCCCTATCTGAATAGGGATCCTCGCTGGAAGTTACCCATGGTCTCGGTACTCTAACAAGACTATGTGGTCATTAATATATTTTGTTTCGTTATCTTTTGTTTCCCCCCTTTCCTAGATTCATTATTAGGTTATCACTTTTTACTAACCCACCCATAGGATCATCTGGAAACCACTTTAGGCTTCCAACACCTATGGTGAGCCACTCACCTAGGGTAGCTAGTCCCCTACCCAAAAGCACAAGCCATGAAAACATCTAGTACTTTCAAAAGATCCATCTCACAGGTCTAGGGCATCCTCTGGTGCACTCAGGCCACCCGAATGATTCCTAGCCTTCTATTATGTATTGTATCATAAGACAAGTACTAAAATCACATGACTATGATCTTATAATGCCAACAAAACTATGTATAAACATTCATATGATACAACATATAACTTTCCACATGCATTAACACAATGTTCCATAACTTATTCATAAATCTAGGGAACCCTAATGTGCCTGAAATTTGGCTAAGTCTATTTTTTTTTAAAATCCCCAAAATCTAAAATCTGCATCTTAACTCAAATGAAGCTGAAACCTATCTCAAACATACTGAAAGTTATTTATACAAATATAACTTAAAGTATAAGAGATTTATACTTAAATGTTATATTTGTATAAATCCTCTCTCTCTCTCTCTCTCTCTCTCTCTATATATATATATATATATATATATATTTTGTGTCTAATATAGGGTGTATTCCCTATAGGGTGCATGCCCTATAGTGAGTATAGGGTGTGTGCCCTATAGGGCGTACGCCATTTTAATGAGATTGATATTTAACAAGCCTAAGGCTTGGATTTTCCTTGGAGTTCCAACCCAAAGGACTAGAGGATTCAAGCAGGCTTGAGACGTGTTTTCTAGCAAACATAGAAAAATTTAACATTTATTCTTGTGTGCTCTTTGTCAGGTTTGCACGTTGTTTGATAATGATAAAATCAGATGACATGATATTGTAGATCTCTCTGATAGCTATCTAACTATGTAATTTATTTTGAATTCTCATTATGTTCATCTTTTCATTTTTAATTTCTTTTCTAAGAATGTCTGATTTTTGTCAAAAACCAATGTGTATTCTACACACTTTTAAAAAAAGAATTTTTGATTTTCAATTAGTTTTCATTGATTTCTAGGGGGAGCACACAAACATTTCATGTTTTCAAGATGTGTCCACTTCGGAAAATGGCAAAAAATCACACTTTCATAAAAAAATTAGCAGAAAAATTTGGGATAAACTAGGTGGTGTTAGCTAATTTCTCACTAGAGCGATTAATTTTTTTTTTTTAAATTTAACATTTTAGGAGGAGAACACTAGACGCTATGTTATGTTTTTTTCACAAAAAGCAGGACCACTTTTTGTGCTCCCCCTTTTTGAGGGCCTTAATCTCCACCATTTATAAAAAAAAAATTAGTAGTTTAGAAACTAGATTAGAAGTAGAACAACTCTTGTTTTCATCACATTTTAAAATTTTGAGTGTAACTATCCTCAATTTCTCATTGAAATTCACAGTTTTCTGATTTCAGAAAAAAAGTGGCATCTTATACCCCCTTTTTTGTCCCCCATCTTGGTGCACATACCCATAAGAAGCATGGATCTAGAAGAACAATAGAGAAATGAGAAGTAGATTAAAGATATATTAGATTATTAGATCAGAGATGGTATTGGAAAGAGGAGATCCATCATCAACATCTGAGTGCATATTGAAGGATCAGATCTTGAGACATTCAAACAAGTGTATCAGGTGAAATCTCTTAACAAAGTGGTTCTAATAGACCTTTCTAAATCTCTTCGTCGAGTGCTTACTTTTTTGTAAGTCGAAATATTTTTACAAGGTATATTTTAATGATCTATAGCTCTTAACCAGGCAGACCTTTAATCAGGTAGATCACAACTTGGTATCAAATTTTGTAGCCTTAACAGGCACACTTTATTGCTACAGTAGTGAAGATTTTGTTGCTATCATCCCCACCCAAGTTTTACCTTCTTGGGTTTATGGGTTACCAAAATTCTGTGTCTTGAGTTATTTATTTTATGTTATGGATGCTACTAGTTAATAGATCAATTATATTTATGCATGATTGTGGATTAGTTTGATTTAAGGGATAAAATTTTTAAGATATGATTCACCCNTATGATTCCCCCCCCCCCCCCCCTCTCTTAGTATCTTGCTTTCCCATCTTGTATTTCCAATAATTGGTATCAGAGCTTAGTTCTCCTACAAAAGGTTTTAATCATCTTGAGAATACAGATCTTGAGATGGAGATTTACAAATTGGGTAAAGTCATTGAGAATCAAAAGATTGATATTTCAGCTAGCATTACATCAGCTTGAGCCAACAAGATAGGAATTGAAGAAGTCCCTACTAACAAGGAAATATTTGGCCAAACAAATGAATGACACTCATTATCATGAAGAAGACACTGCGAACAGAAATTCTACTAAGAGTGACACAGCAATTGCAAATCTACTAGAAAGGAACAACACATTGTTCGAAGAAGTCATAAACCTGAAAAGAGACCAAGAAACTCAAACAGTAAGACTATGTGAAATAGTGGAACAAAAGGAAAAAGCTGAAGATGAAAAAGCTATGGCTGAAGAAGACAAAAGAATGATGAATATCGGACTTGATTAAAGGACACATGATGTACAAATGATGAAAAACAAGCAGGTTGACGTGGTGAATCAACAACTACTTGTGAATCAGGAGATCAGGAGGAAAGACATAGAAATTGTGAATCTGAGATTTGAGAACAGTCAATTGAAAGATGAATTGAGATTCGAGAAAGAACTTAATGAAATATTGAATAAACCAAATGAAGCTTTGAATTATTTTGAAAACCTGATGGAAGCATCAAGAAGATCCAAGGACTCTTCTGGATTAGGTCATACCGAACAACATACATCTATTGAGAAAGGAGAATCATCTAAGATTGGTGAAAAGAGGAATGTGAAGTCAAAGAACAACAAGCCTGTATGCTCCCACTATGGAAAATTAGGACACACGAAAAACATCTGCCAAAGCATGAATGGTAAGTCCAATCATAAACATAATTTTAATGGTAATTGTTTTAACTGTAAGAAGTTTGGACATCAGTAGATGAATGTTGGGAAAAGGAAAGAAATGCACCTCCCACACCTAGATTCAATGGGTATTGTTATAACTGTCTGAAATTTGGACATAAAGCACAAGATTGCAGATCGAATGCTAAACAAAAATAGACATAAAAAACACAAGTGAAAGCACCAAGGAAAGGTTACACTTACAATTGGGATTACAACACATGGCATAGCTATCATTACTGTGGTGAGTATGGGTATCTTCCAGAAAATTTCATAAAGACACATTTTAGAGGAAAATCTAACAGTTGGATGAATAGAAGCATAGTTTGTTATAATTGTTTGAAAATTGGTCATAATAGGAGATATTGCAAAACAAGGGTACCTTCTACTACTTTTGGGAAGATTAGAGCACAGATGAACCAGAAATGGATAAGGAAAGAAGAATCGTACAATAGTGAAGATACTATAGCTGAGGTCACCCAATCCAATGGATCATGTGATCACACCATCACCAACTAAGAAAATGAGGTATGTGAGGAAATATATTTATATTTCACATCTTTCATCAGTTCCTAACATATAAAAATGCAAACTTCCATATCTGCATATGTAAAGATGCATCAACACACATTTTGAGACATGTACCGAGTAAAGTCAATATGCACTATAGGTGTGGAGTAGCAGTTGTATTGTGCACTAAGACTAATTTATCTAGTGTATGATGAGCTGGTATGGTTGACCGAGTAAGTTTTGTATGATGACTGAGTATGGGTTGTGACCGAGAGGTAGGCAAGTTTTGTGAGTCGGTCAAGGACAATTGTATGGCACTCACTCAACGGAAAGAACATTTAATACTAACCTAATTTTGACCATTGGAACTTATATAAAGGAAATAGCCATTAATTTCCATTCTCACCATGCGATTAAGAATTTCACAGAGTGATTGAGCATCTGCAAACTTGATTTATCAAAGTTTTTTCAAATATTTCTACAGCATGCCATCGACAATCTTTAGTGAATAGTGAAAATTTTGATATCTGTCGAGGTAATCTGTTCCTCATCTTTGAAACCCTATTTTTGGAAATCATGGCCACAAGTTCTTCCATAACAGCTAAGAATATAGAGAAGGAATTGATGAAATTTTAATTGGTAAGGAGCAACACATGTGTGCCTCCTAATTTTTGAGTAGTTCCTAAAAGCACCATCCAGGGTGATCTTACTAGAGCCCTATCATCGATTCCATCGAACATACTTATGATTCATGATGTTAGGTCATGTTATATGTGCAAATTTAGCGAAATTGGAGATCATGAGTTAAGGGAATCCTAAAAAAAATTATGTAAAGATGGAGCCCTAAAAGTTGAACATAAACATCTAGCTGAGAGAGGGTTATATCGTGCCTTAGATTTCCTAAGGATTTCAAAATGGAATGGATTAAGATTTTCCTCAGACATGTACACGACATGAACATATGGCTGGATAATGGACTAGTTAGGATTACAAAGGAAATCATCCACAAGGTAACTAGTTATCCAATAGTTAACGGGAAGAGAACCATGAGATGTCAGAGTAAGGAGGATATAGAAGTAAACACTGGGGTATTTTGGAATAAAAGAGGAATGACAATCTCTACAATTAAGGATTTGGAGCTTGATTTTGTAGTTAGGGAATTATTATGGTTGACCAGGCTTGGAAGATTGTGAAGAAGGACCATACTTATGACCTTTCTGAGCTTTAGATGAAGCAACTGGCCAAGAACCTTTCTTCAATCCAAAAGGCAAATAACTCAATGTGTAAGTTTGGTTCTCTGCTAGTTTGCATATTCTTCTATATACATAATACATTTCCTAATTTTGGAGATATTGTGTGGAAGATAGACCAACCAATTACACAGCAAATCAATGTGCTTATTGAGAAATCAGGTGGCAACTTTAACAATATAATGGGAACATACTTAGTTGAATTCAAGAAAAAGAGGAGATTGAGAAGCAGAATTCCCAAGTCACTAGTTGAGAAACACTATGAGGATATTTGTTTCCTAGTGGATACAAACTTTTCCTATGTTCAGGCAGTAGTACCAAGGGTATCATGGCTAAGGCGATTACCATATGAGGTGAATATTGATGAGACATTTGTAGCTATAACAGCTCTACTAGTAGAGGAGATTAAGGGTTCAGCCAGACATTTTGGGGAATTATGAGGAAGCTAAGTCCAAAATCTCTATGGATTTTAAGGCTGGCACTATGGAGACGAAAAGGAAAAAGATTGTAAAAGATTTGAAGAAAATGGTTGAGATAGAGAGTGATGAAGAAATAGAGGATGCACCTTTGGGTTTATCAATGGGACATGGAGAGGCTATGTCTCATGAAGAAGAGGAAAGTGAACCTAAATAAGATATCACTGTGAAAGCAAAAGGAAAGCAGCTAGTAGTTGCCAAGGAAACTAAACCAAGAAAAGCCAAACCTAAGGCTACCCCTGCTATCGCTAACTGGCCTAGGAGTATTGTATCAACTATTTCATCTCTTTCCAAGAAAACAAAAGTATATACAAAGAAAAATGCTAGAGAGAGTAGCTCAGGCAAAAGAAAACAAGTTGACACAAAGGCTGTGCCGAGCAAACCTGAGAAGAGACTGAGGAGGAAACTAATTTTGGAGCAAGAAGATGATGAAGAGAAGATAGATACAGATGAACCCAGCAACATACCTACAACATCACATAAACCACCAACCAATATTGATGAGGTATGTAAGAACATTACAAGTACAACTAGATTAGTAGGATTCAAATTTATTAGGTATGAGAAGCAAAGTATAGTAGACAAGCATAAGATTTAGGAAGCACTAGTAGACATGATGGGTACATTTAAGATGACACCTATAGAGATAGGAGACCTTGTCCCCACAGAACTTTATGATATTTTATCACAAAAGTGGTAATATGCATTGATGACCGAAAGGAAGATAAGGGAAGGGACATTAGCTAAGGTCATTCCTGGATTAAAAAAGAAGCAAATGAGAAAATTCATTGAACAATGTCAAAGGAAGTTTATTCCCAAACAAAGAGCCTATGCAATTCTGAAAAATGATGTTGAAGGTGTAGTCTAACAGAGCACTCAAACTTGGAAAGAGAATTTTGGGCCATTAACTAAGAAGGAAGATAAGATAGGTGAAGGCACCTCAGAACATATGGAATTGGAAGAACATATTGCTACTGATCAAGCACAAACTGAAATGGAACTCGAAGAGAAAAAGGAAAAGGTGCAAACTGTAGATCTGACAGTGGACAATCCCATTGTCACTACAATTGAAGATAATATTAAGGTGGATGCCGAGGATCAGAATGAGCCGGAAGACACAGGAAGACTATCGCCTATTGGTGCAACTGAGGCTGAGACAAAGAAAGTAGAAGAAAATGAGGTAACAAATTTTAATCCACCTATTTTATAGGTTGTGCAAACATTTTTAGGTATTGGAGAGAAGATGGAATAAATTGAAAATAAGCCTACAGAACAAGAGGCTATACAAGTGTTGGTGGATCTACCGTGCACTCTATATCATCTACTCCAACTGGACCTAAAATTGGGAGTATACCTGATCAACAGGTAACTTTGACTCAGTTGAAAACTACAATTGAAATTAATACAGACAAAGGAAAAGATATTGAAGAACCTGAGCCGAGTATCATCTCACCAAAGCTCAAGAAGAAGAAGAAGAAGCTAAACAACAAGAAGTCACCAAGCTTAAATTCCACATTGGATGAAGTTATTGTGATTCCTAAATGGGATCCCGAGAACTTGTCATATGAGCAGATTCAGACTCTTCAAGACCTATTAAAGAGGAAGAAGAGACAAGAGGAAATGAAGAGGGGGCATAAGAAGAAGCAAGTTCCACATGATATAAAGGACATTTTTGTTAAAGATTATGACATGGAAGATGAAAATCAGCAAGCACCAATTTTGGAATAGTTAGTTCACATTGTGTAGAGAGTTAATGATGAAAACATTGAGGCAAATGAAAATTTGTTGCAATGGTCTGAGAGAAAATTTGAGAACAAAGTCTTGGAGAAGATATTAGAAGAGATTGCTACCAAACAGGTTGAAATTTCTTCTCTTGTTGACATTCTTGAGGAAGTTGCAAATAATGTTTATTCTTTGTAGAAAAGGTTATGTGATGTAAAATTATTTACAAAGGATAATCAATAGCTTATTGAGAAATTTTAATTAGATTTAAAGTCAACATCAAGCTCATTAAGCATGGATGCTAGTTCTAGCTCCATACATTTTGATAGCTTGACTCATGCACAAAGGAGATTAGTCAATCTTATGGATGAAGATGGCCGAATAAGGGCCAAATTGATAACAATTCAAATGAACTTGATACCTCATCTCAAGGTTATTCAAAAGGAACTTACAGCTACACGTGAATTAGTCAAGAGAGATTCGCATCTCTCTACTGTAGATAGTTTGGTCAGTCTAGCTGCCGAGCTATAAATTAAGTTACAGGTTATGAAGTTTGTTAAGGATAGTTGGGATACAATGTTTGTATTGATATTACAGCTTCATAATCCATTTTTGGATAAATATAACTTAACCCCTACAACTATCAGTGACAAAAACAAGGGGGAAACAGATAAGGGAATAGAAAAATATGTGCAGTAGTAGGCATAATATTCTATTTGGCATGTATACTATGTAAATATTATATGAAGTATGAAGTATAATCTTAGGGGGAGTACGTTGTGTACTTAGGTAAATTCTGTGGATGTAAAGATATGATAAGTGTTTTTTCCACTAATATCAAAAGGGGGGACTATTGATCTCTAAGTTTTGTTGATCATTAGTGTCCCACACTTAGTCATTTATCTAGGTAGGTTAGTCAGTCATCATTGTGACCGAGCTATCTAGTATAGGTCGAGCAATAGTCATTACCGAGCAGAAAGTAGTTGTCGAGTTACACAGAAGCTGAGTGAATTTGATCAGTTCATGCTGAGCGCCAGAGTCTTTATATGTCAAGCAAGATAGTTTTTTCATACATGTCAGTGATGGCATAAACTTGAAGGTAAACTATTTTGGGCTGACTTGTTTGATTATTTAATGTTTTCATCAGAGTTAATTACACATTAAATCATTTGACCCAATATGTGGCCTGGAACAAATCAGAAAATTGGAATGCCCAAGCGGTATAAGTATTTGAACTTGACCATTGATCTTGATCTCAATGCCAGATTCGTAAGGTATATAAGATTTCTTCTTACCCTAATTTTGTAAGGTGTGTGTGCATACATGAGAGATGTGCAAAGGGTTATTTTGAATAAGAAGCATAGATCTAGTAGAGCAATAAAGAAGTGAGCAACAGAGTAAAGATATATCAAATTATTAGATCAGAGAAGGGATTGAAAAGAGGAGATCTATCATCAACATCTAAGTGCATATCAAAGGATCAGATCTTCAGACATTCTAACAAGTGTATCAGGTGAAATCTCTTAATAGAGTAGTTCTAACAGACCTTTCTAAATCTCTTAGCCAAGTTCTTACTTTGTCGTAAGTTAAAATCCTTTTACATGGTAGATTGTAATGATCTATAGCTCTTAACCGGGAAGACGTTCAATCAGGTAGATCACAAGTTGTGATAAAATTTTGTAGCCTTAAGAGGCACACTTTATTTCTATAGTAGTGAAGATTTTATGGGTGTCATCCCCACCCCAGTTTTACCTTCTTGGGTTTTTGGGTTACCAAAATTCTGTGTCTTGAGTTATTTATTTTATGTTATGGATGTTACTAGTTGATAGATCAATTATATTTATGCATGATTGTGGATCAGTTTGATTTAAGGGATAAAAGTTTTAAGATCTGATTCACCCCACCTCATTCTCACTATCTTGCTTTCCCATCTTGTATTTCCAACACTATAGGTAGGGTGACTCAATTGGTCACAATTATAACATTTCACACTTACAAAGTATGATTTTCTTCTGCCTAAACCTCTTCCTCTACTAGAGCCTCCTTGAGTACCTCTACCTCTGGTATAACCCCCTCTTGGAGTACTTTCACTACCATGGTCTGTCAACTTGGACTCTCCCAGGTTTCTTTGTTTATTTCCTCTTCCTTGGTAACCACCTCTATGACCACCTTAGTCTCTTCCTCTTCCTCTACCTCTGACATCAGGGTCACCTTTATTCTTGTTCCTCTCTTCCACCTTAAGAGATAATTGTTGGCACTTTTGAACAGTAGTTGGAGTCCACAAACTTATCTCTTCTTGGATGTTTCATTTTAGACCACCCAATTATCTTGCTAGCTTAATGGGTTCCTCTTCCTAAATCTTGGACCTGAGACATAACTTCTGAAATTGTTTTGTATAAGAGGCTACATCCAAGTCTTTTTTCTTCAGACCTTGTCTCTTTCTGTGAAGTTGTATTTCATAGTCCTCTAGCAGATAGTTCTCTTTCACTTTAGTCACCATGGATTTCTAGTTAGATATAGTTTTTTTACCCATCCTAACTCTTTCATCTTGCAGATACTTCCACCATGTCAATGCTGACCCTCTTAGCCTTGACTTTGCAACCTTGAGCTTTTGTGCCTGTGTAACACCTTCACACTCAAAATGGTTTTCCATCCCCTCATTACTGCCTCAATATCCATTTTCTCACTAAATAGTGGTACTCCTTCCAATGCCTTACCACCTAGTACCTTGATGGATTTAAAGAATAGTTCTTTGTTCAATGCTGGTTCTGGTTCATGGATGATATCTTCTTCAACAATCTTCTTTTTACCTCTGTCACTACTTTCACCTTCTTTGCCTTTATCTTTGGCTCCATCAACAACTTCTTGTAGTTTCACTCTCATCTCATCTAGGGATTCTTCAAGGAGTCTATTTTTCTCCTTTTTCTTTCTCATCTCCTTAGCTAACTCTATGTTAGTGACCATGTTTCTCTCCCCTACTGATTCACCAGTATATAGAGACATACACCAACTCCCAAATTTTTAACTTGCTCTGATACCAATCTGATATAATGAAAATTATTTCTCACCACCCTATCTTCTCCTAGGGTTTTCTATAGGAAACTTCTCTAGCCTAATAGGGTTCTTTACCAAACCTAACCAACAAGGATTTCCTTCTCAAATCCTTTAGCAATTCAACTTGTCTACACCATCAAAGATATCAACTCAACCATCAAGATGCCCCATGGAGGTCTTTTTGCACCTTCTACACTAAGTGATCACAAATTGATCAAGACCAATAACCAATGGAGAGGAATGCTTCAATCAAGACATTTAAATCCATTACAATTCCTAAAAACATAACTTGCAATGAAACCCTAATCGAGTTTAAGAACTCACTCCAAACTCATCAAAACAGGGCTACAAGGAATTAGGCCAAATTAGACATCTTTTCCCACATAACTCCAAAAATTGCTTAACAAGTTAGAAAACCAATTCTATTTCCTGACACCCTTTTCCCAAAAACCTTAGATTTATCTGGTCTCACTTCTCCAAACTGTCCGTACATGGGTTTTATATAAACAAGCCTAAAATCAAGGGTTTTGTGCAGTTTTCAGAGAACACCCATAAGGGTTTTTTATTTCACCATGAAAGACTCATCACAAGAAATTATCCTTGTACATGGAGCTTCTTTACACTCATATCCTCCTCCCTACATGCTCTGATTGAAGAAACCAATGCATTCATTCACTCCTAATGCCTCTGCAACTCACTGTGATCCCTTGCCATGCATCTCTGGCTCGCCTAGGGAATCACTCCATAAATATCTCTATTTATTTCTAGGGTCCATAATCTTGCACCAATAATGTACAAGGATTCATCTCCAAAATCCCAAGGAACTGGACAAAATCCATGGTGGGAAGAGGAGTTATGACTCCATTATCAAAAACTGTCTGGTTCAGACTAGCACCGGTGTAGACTACATAATATTTTAAAAAGATGCCTAAAACCAAACAAAATGATTAACTACCACCACACAGAATGAAAAGAACACCTACTCTAACATATGCATAGATTACAGTGCCAAAACTAATCCATCAAAACCCTACTGTCATCAAGAACATCAAATTTGTACACTAAATCACATAACTGATATTACTTCTCAAAATTTTGTCCATACAACCAACATCCAACCTTGCTACAAGGTTCAAATTTCCCTTATATAGGGTTGCTAAGTAGTTATTAGCCTCTTAAGGCAACATTTGAACAAGTTTTCCAAATCTTGTGAATTTGTTGGAACAACTTTGCAAAGTTGCAAAATGCAACTTTGATAACTTTTCCCATTTCTTGAAAATCATAACAAAATGCTTCCAAGCTTCACTAAACTTCACCAAAGTCCCAAATATGGGTTGGAACATAATTTTGACCTACCTTAGACTCTACTAAACTGATGATGACATAATCATGACACATGTGCCAATTAAAAGGCTTTAGACACATTAGCCCTAATTACACTTCCCAAAAGGTCCTATGACTCAAATTAAACACTTCCTAACTCACCTAAGCTATGTTCAACATAACCTTAAGAGTGACTCAAGATTATTACAAACCAAAATTCCATAAGGAAAACACACACAAATTAACTAACTAGATTGTCATACTAACCTAGGGGTGCTCCTGCACCATAGTTTTTCTTATGATAATTAGCCGATAGGTTATTCTAGGCAATTTCATTCCTTGGTTGGAGTGACTCAACTTGCAGGGGTTGAGGCGACGTATGAAGAATGTCCACCAATAGGTAGACACAGTATTGGAAAAAATAATAGATGATCATTTGGAGTGCATCATAGAGAAAAATGAGGGGCATAAAGACTTGGTTGACATCCTTCTGGACACAGAAATCCCATTGGAAGGAAAGAAGGAAATCATTTTTGTAAGTTGAGAGCTTTCAAACTTTGATGAATCTTGGTGAATTACAGTATGATTTTTCTATAGTATATATTAGTAAAGTGTATATTTTTTTTTAAATTTATGTTTCAGATTGCATTTAGTACTAATATTTTTTTTTTTCCTTTATGATGATAGATTATTGAGTGCAATCTCAAACATTGATTTGTAAAGATTACACAATTTATTCAAAAGTCATATACATTAAGTTTGATGAAAGTAAATAAGTTAGTGGAATAGATACATTCATTTGGAAATGGTTTTTTTTGTTTTTGTTTTTGTTTTTTTTTTTTTGGTGGGGGGAGGAGGGGATGGAGGGTTTTATATAAATTTAATTTGAAATATAGTTATGATATGAGAGCACCAGATGCATCTTTCTTTTAACTTAAAATGTACATTTTTCTAATATTTTTCTTTGTGGAATGATGATATCTATATCTGAGAGGTAACTAGATATTTTTATTATATAATTTAATTTAGTGATTTCAAAGATACTATTGGTTATATATATATATATATATATGGATTAACTTAATCGTGTGTATATAGGTAATCCTCGTTGCTACAATAGATACATTGGCCACTATATTGGAATGGGCAATGAGTGAAATAATGAGAAATCCAAGTCTGATGGAGAAATTACAAGAAGAAATAAATTCTATAGTAAAACAAGATGAGAAAATAATATATTCTCATATTTTGAAAATGGAATACATGTATTGTAAAGAGACATTCAGATAATATCCACCAACTCCCTTGCTCATTCCACATGAATGTAGAGAAGCTTGTATTGTGAAAGGACCTGAGCATGACTACTTTACACCAACAAAAACAAGATTTATAGTTAATTCTTGGGCTATAGGAAGAGATCCAAGTGTATGGAAAGATCCATTGAAATTTAGGCCTGAGAGGTTTCTAGGTAGACATTTTGACATAATCAATGATATAGAATTAAGCATGATTCCTTTTGGTGCAGGAAGAAGTTGTCTTGGTGCTTCCATGGGCATTGCTATTGTTGAGGTTGCATTAGGGCATCTCTTTCACTACTTTGATTTGATAAGTGAAGATGATATAGGTATGAATGAATCTTTTGGAATGACCATACATAGAAAAGAGCATCTATTTGCTATTCCAAGTTGGAGATTAAGTTTAAATCCACCATCTCCCCTCAAAAATTAAATATTTTAAAAAAGAATAGTATATTTTCCTTCAAATCATGTATATCATATATTTTATAAATAATTATTCATGTAATATGATATGAATAAAAATTTATATTGTAATGTATTGCAACATACATTACGAATTAAGTTTGTGGTGATCTGAATGCTCTAAAGGTGGTTTAATTTCCATCTCTTTGGTTTTTCCTTCAATTATTTGTAATCGGTTTGGGACATCCTTCAAAGCTCATTTGTTTCTTTTGAATTGTTGTTGGTTGACTATTGTTTGTCTATGTTCTATCTTTTAACAACATCCCATTCATACAGGGTTCTAGGTCCCTTCAAAACCCATTTTACCTTTAAATAAAAACATGCTATGAATTTAACTACTTCAAATAAAGTACTACATCATTATACTGATTTTAGATAGTATTTATGGTTAAAACACATAATAATTTATCTCTTGTAAATTATGCTTATAAAAGACAATTATAGTGTAGAGTGTTAGAATAACTCAGAGGGGGTGGGTGAATCAGTGGCCTTAAAAATAATTCCAATATTCAACCAGAACTTATATCTCAAATATAATATCCTCTAATTATCTTTCAGTCCTACAAGATGTATTCCTTATGTAATTATAAAATATTTACTGCTCCGTGAATATACTATTTATCTTTTTCTAACCTTTACCAGATAGCAGTAAATAACTTAGTGTTTACCAACCAAACCTATTTTAGTAATGTGTAAAGAAAAATATCAAATCAGTGAACCATATACACATTTGACACATGAATTTTTAACATGTTAATCTTGTTAAGGGAAAAACCACCTGGGATTGGTAACCCAAAATTTTCACTCTTCTGAAGTGAGCTCGGTGAAGAGCCAACCCTGTTAAAGGTTTAAAACACACTCTTAAGGCTACCCTTAAAAGAATTGTTGAACAAAGCCTCAATATCCTCAAAGCTTCCAATGAACACACCAAGTCTCTCATTGATAAATTGGAAGAGAATATAGATGGGACAGAAGCGGCCAATATAGATGTGGAAAAAGAAAAGAAGATAGAACAGGGTCCTGGTAAGAGGACTAGAGCCAGTACTAAGAATAAGAAGGATAATGATATGCTGAATGATCTCTAGAAGATCAAGAATTTTGCTGCTAAGATGGAGCTCCTCAAGGCCAAGGCAGCTAGCATGTTGGTGGACATATCTTGAATGTGATCCCTTGTTTTTTTCATTGTCCCTATTCTTTTTTTTTTGAGAAGCTTAGTTTGTTTTTTTTGTGGCCCTGTGGAGGCATGTTCCGTGTTTTGGCTCTATTAATTTTTTTTGGGAATAATTTTCATTATCTTACTCTGTTTCGGGTTTCAAGTACACTGTCAAACCTGTTTTCCTTAATAAAAATTAATCCACAACATTCATGCAAATTGACAAATAGATTTTTAATGTGGAAACCCTGCTAAGGGAAAAACTACCTAGGACCAATAACCCAAAATATTTTCACTCTTTTGAAGTGAGCTCGGTGAAGAGCCAACCCTGTTAAAGGTTACAATGCACACTGTTAAATGTGACCTTGTTAGAGTATTTAAAACTAAAAATTCTCTCTTCACCATGAATTTACTATGTGGTCAACAAGAAAACAATCAACATTCTCTAAATGTTATAACAAAGACTTCACTTTCCTACTCACTTAAGAGATTTATCTATAACAATGGTTAAAATGATACAGTAGTGATCTGATTCAAATACAACTCTGATTTGTAGATATTTAGATCTACGCTAAGTACATAATACCTCTGATCAATTTTTACTTCTTCAGTTCATCTCATATTTCATACTTGTTTTTCTCAGTAATCCTCTTTCCTTTGTCACTTGGTTATGTCTGCAGAAAATGCTCAATTCTGTCTTTAACCAGTTTGATTAGTCATGCATAAACTTTGCATGTATGTGCTTTAGGTGTATGTATGTATTTTCATAATGAATCGCTTGTCTCTTATATCAACATCATAGCTCATTTAATTTTTATCATTTAGATCTTGCTGCTTAATCTCCATTGTTGATTTTCCTGCTTGATTCTTCCTTGGCAGTTGTGTTAAAAACACATTTCAATCTTTATCGTCTGATCTTCTTTGAATTTTCATAACTATTTGATCAAATAACAAACTTTATCTTTTACCTCAAAATCATTATTAGCCAGCTCAGCATCCTAGTCGACCTCAATTCAAATTAATAGCTCGGTCTTAGTATTAACTGTGTTGTCTCAGCAATCCCTAACTCGGTTGTCATTGTACTCGGTGTACACTATGTTTTACTCGGTTATTACTATCTCTCGGTGTATATAGAACTCTTCATTTACTGACCACATAAATATTATTTGTTTCAGATCTTCAAATCATAACAAATATTTTTCATCATAATAATACTCAAATAAGTTGACATC
This sequence comes from Thuja plicata, assembly GCA_018584345.1. NCBI lineage: Eukaryota > Viridiplantae > Streptophyta > Pinopsida > Cupressales > Cupressaceae > Thuja > Thuja plicata. The sequence continues at coordinate 238,808 of MU222845.1, forward strand.
AATGACAATACATTAACTGATAATGTTTATCATCACTTTTGCAACTCGATTGAATATCAATAAATATCTTCAAACATATAATCAATTCTAGTTCATCAATATGTGTGTGTGTGTGTGTGTGTGTGTGTATGTATATATATATGTGTATATGTGTGTGTGTGTATATATATATATGTATGTATGTATGTATATATATGTATGCATGTATATGTGTATATATATATATATGCATATACATATATATATATATATATATATATATATATATATACACATATGTATATGTATACATACATATATATATACATATTCATTACACACACACACACACATATATTGATGATATGTAACTTATTGAATGTTTGACAATGTTAAGTTGAAGATAATGCAAGGCATTAAATCAGTTAATGTATTGTATTATCATTGATGTCAACCTGATATCATCTGTACGGTCATGTACATAATGCCAAAGACTTCAGAGAATCAATGTAACAAAGGTTATGCTTTAAGCAATGCATAAAAGTCAAGTATTCACTTAGTGGAAAACAACATCAATGGAGTGCATACCGACTGTCTGAGAAAATAAGAACACTCACAGTGATACCCGACGATCAGAAGCATAGTGTTTCTCAACGAAGCAAAGCCACAGTGATGCCTGACTAGAAAATTTAGAAGGTTTCCTAATGAGTAAAATTCAAATGATGCCCGATGGATGGAGATCACGAAGCTAACTGGAGTCTCACCAACAGGACTGTCAGTTGTCACCAACAACTAACTGTAGTGGTGACTGATGGAACAAAAAGTTTAGAAAATGAAAAAAAATCTAGCGGGCAGAGCTAAAGATAGACTTAACTAGTTGTTTACTTTGTTTTATTCAACCAGAGATAAGTGATTGCTTTAAAGCTGATTTGTACAGTTGGAAAGAAGATATCTACGAGATAAATCAAGATTTATGCTTTAAATCTAATTGGATAGATTTTTTTCACGCCAAGAATCAAGAATCAAGAAACAATGAATATTATGTCTATATAAGAGACAAGCTTAATTCATTTACGAATGTGATTAAGGGGACTGAATAGAAAGAGGGTGCTGAAGAGAAACTAATGAAGAACAACTTCATGTAGTACTGATCAAACAAGCTAAAGGAAGAGCTAAGGAATTTTTTAGACACTGACGAACAGTGAAACATATCATCATAGAGCAAAAAGTATGGAGGACAAAGGATTGAATTGATACATTGATCAAAGAGGTAATGTACTTAAATAGATATAAAAATCTGCAATTCTAATTTGCAATATGAATAGGTCATAGTGTTTTAGTTTAACCATTGAAGCATCAAGTGTCTTAACCGAGTAGGACTTAACAGTCTTCTATATATTGAGGTACATCCCAAGGAGTGACAAAAAGGTTGATTTATGAAAGTAGAATTGGATTTTCCCGATACCTATTGAAAGTCTAAGAAGGAGGGTGATTCAATGATGGTAGCAATAGATGCCTGATACTAAGTGACAACCTCTATGTATAAAATCCTCTAACAAGGTCGCACTTATCAGTGTGTTTGTAACCTTTAACAGGGTTGGATCCTAACAGGGCTCACTTTAGAAAAGTGAAAATTTGGGGTACCGGTCCCAGTGGTTTTTCCCTTAACAGGGTTTCCAAGTTAAAAATTTATGTGCTATGTGTGTATTATTCATTTATTTACTATTTTGTATCTTACATAGCTAACTCTGGATTGATTGGTATACTCTTCTTATTTACTATGTTTCAATAAATAGTTATACTGCTTATCGGTAATCAAGAAAGAATAAGGATTGACAATGAAAACTAATAGATAGTTAATCATTAGTAGTATTTCATGGCATGCATCTTGTAGGGACATAATAATCTAAGGTTTATTGATTGGTGGTTAAGTTTGAATGATAAATTTTTGAGGCCACTAATTCACCCCCCCTCTTAGTTATTACTAACAGTCGGTATCAGAGCTTGTGTGCTTAGAAAGGAGGTTTCAAGACCTAAGTCATGATCACATGATGAACAAAAAAGATGTGCCCAAGTTGAACAAAGACAACTTTTCTTCATGGAAAAGTATGATAAGACTCCACTTATTAGGTATTGGTAATGATGTTACTCAATTCCTAGATACTGAATATGTGTTGCCCACAGGATCGTTAATAGTAGATCAATTGAGAGAGAAGCATGAACACAAATGCATAGTCATAGAGATTTCTTCCTCACTCTTTGATGCTGAATTTGACGATGTCAAGGATTGCAAAACTACAAAGAAGATGTGGGACAAACTGAAGCTTGTACATGAAGGTGATACAAATATTTTGAGAGCCAAGGTAGAAAGCCTTAGAGGAAAATTTGATGATCTCAGAATGAAAGAAGGAGAAAACATCACACAGTACAACACAAGAATAAAAGAATTAGTCAATCCTATATGAGGATTTGGAGGTACACTTGAAGAGGAGATAATGGTAAGTATAATATTAAGAACCTTACTTCCTGTATATGCTATTAGATTTTTTTCCATTCAAGAAATGAGAGCAGTAGAAAACAATATAGTTACTCTTCATAGTTGAATTGGTAGACTGATTTCATTTGAGATGAATAACTTGGATAATAGTGTCTTACCAAACTTAGATTCTACATTTAAGTCTTCTATGAGAATAAGCAAATCAAGTCATAGACACACATCTAAAAGAGATAGTGAAAGTGAAAGTGAAGAAGAAGATCTAGATGAAATAGAAGCACTTATGGCTAGAAGAATGTAGAGAGGAAAAGGTAAATACAAAGGCAAGTTACCACTTATATGCTTTAATTATAAAGAGATTGGACACTTTGCTACAAGATGTCCTAACAAAAGAAAATATGACAGAAGTAATGACAGATCTTTTGAGAAGAAATTTGACAAAGGTGATAACAAATATTATAGAAGTTATCGACAATTAGAAAGAAGAGATACCTGAGACTACAAGGACAAAGGCAAGAAATCTAGCTACCTAGTTGCTTGCAAAGATGAAGATACTGACACCAAACCTGATGAAGACATTGTTATGGTATTTGTAGCTATGAAAGATGATTCAGATGAAGATGAAAGGTATGTAGAAACTACACTCATATCTAAGGTTAGCAAGAATGACATCTAGATTATAGATAGTGGCTGCACTCACCACATGACCAGTGACAAAGAAAATTTTAACACTTTTGATTATTATAATGGTGGTACAGTAATAATGGGTAATGATACACCTTGTCCAGTAGAAGGTAAAGGAACTATAATGTTGAATAACATGATTAAATGTGAAAATGCTTATTGGTTAAAAGGATTGAATTATAATGCTTAATGCTTATTGGTCACAGAGTAGAATTTGTGAAAATGCTTATTGGTTAAAAGGATTGAATTATAATGCTTAATGTTTATTGGTCACAGAGTAGCATTTGAGAATAAGAAGGAAAAAATCTTCAATCAATCAGGAAGATTGATTGGTACCGATGAACAGACTAAAGGTAACTTATTTTATCTAAATGATACTAACACCACTTGCTTAATGACTAGAAATGAAGACATATGGTTGTGGAACAAAAGATTGTGTCATGTGAATTTTGACAACATGATGAAAATAAGCAGAAGAAGAAATGTAAGAGGCTTACCAACGATGACAAAGCCTGACAACATCATGTGCAAGAACTGTCAAAAAGGTAAGATGACAAAGTCTAGTTTCAAAAGTAAAACCCATACATCTGATGATATTCTAGAATTAGTCCATAATGATCTATGTGGACCAATGAGGACAAACAGTTATTATGGAGATAAATATTTTATTCTCTTTTTTGATGATTACTCTAGAATGATGACAGTTATGTTTCTAAAAGATAAATCTAAAGCATTCAAGATGTTTAAATGGAATAAGGCTATGGTAGAGAAACAATGTGGTAAGAAATTTTTAATGTGTAAGACTAGATAGAGGAGGAGAATTTATATTAGATGAATTCACTCATTTCTGTAATGAGCATGGTATAAAAAGACAGGTTTCTGTACCAAGAACACCACAACAAAATGGGATTGCTGAGAGAAGGAACGTATCAATAGTTGATTGTGATAGAACACTGATGATAGAGAAAGGCATCACCCAAATCTTCTAGATGGAAGTTGTCAGTACTATTGTCTACACACTAAACAAAGTACAATTGAGGAAGGACACAAAGAAGACACCTTATGTGCTACGGTATGGTAAAACACCCAATGTAAGTTACTTCAAAATATTTGGTAGTCAGTGTTATATCTTAAAAGATGATAGAAATGGGAAGCTTGATGCCAGAAGTGATGAAGGTATCTTTATAGGGTATTCCACCAAGAGCAAAGCCTATAAATGTCTTATCAAGGATTATAACAAAATTGTTGAAACTGCAAATGTAAAGATAGATGAATTTGTAGAAAAGAATGAGCTAGAAAGCACAAAAGAATCAAAGGACTATGTAACAAGTTTGTATACTATAAAGAAACCAACACTCTGCCCAAGCAACAGTGCTTAACTCTAGAACAACAAAATGTTGCAACCGACGGTCAGGATAATGATCAAAATAATGTGCAAGGTGATGAAGAAAAAAATGATGGAAAAAATGATGATCAAGATGATAGACAAAGAGCTAAACTAGTTCTTTCCAGATATGTAAGAAGGAACGGTCCAGAAATCCAGATCATAGGAGATAAGAAAGTTGGTACAAGAACAAGAAGTAAGTCTTTAAACTCAAATTGTTTAATTTGTGAGTTTGAGGCAAAATCTGTCAATGCTGCACTTGATAATGAAGAATGCATAAGTGCTATGAATGATGAGATTGAACAGATTGAAAAGAACAAGACATGGTCACTTGTGCCGAGACTAGATGACAAGAATGTCATCGGTACAAAATGGATATTCAGGAATAAGCTGAATGAGAATAGAGAAGTCACAAGAAATAAAGCAAGACTAGTATGCAAGGGGTATGTGTAAGAGGAAGGTATTGACTATGGAGAAACCTTTGCACCCATTTCTAGGCTAGAAGGTGTAAGAATACTACTTTCTTATGTTGCATTCAAAGGATTCAAGGTATACGAGATAGATGTCAAGTCAGCATTCCTAAATGGAATACTTAAAGAAGAGGTATACATTAAGCAATCAGAAGGGTTTGTAGATCCAAACAAGAGAAACATGGTATGTAGACTTCACAAATCCTTGTATGGATTAAAACAAGATCCTAGAGCCTGTTATGAATGACTTCATTCCTATCTAATAAGGATTGGATTTGTAAGGACTAATGAAAATATTAATCTTTATTTGAAGGAAGATATTGATGCTAACACTTTGATTGCTAAGATATTTCACTAGTAAATTTGGCCTCAAATTTCGACGAAAATTGGTCAAAATTTTGACAGTAATTGGTCGAATTCACAACCAAACCTTCCGTCATTTTTTTTTGTCAAATTTTTGACGTTGTTATTGTTGGTCGCAATTGTGACCAAAATTGAGGTCAAAATTTTGACTATAGCTTTTGTTTAATTTGACAAGAATCACCGTCGAACTCTTCTTCAAATGGTCAAAATTTTGACCAATCTTTGGTCGAAAAAATCTATGGAATGGTCAAAATTTTGACCACTGTTTGGTGGAAATGAGCCGTGACGTTGGTCTAAATTTTGACCAACCCATTGGTGGAAACCATAGCATTCTTGTCGAAAGCTTTTAGTGGAATGGTCAAAATTTTGACCAAAGTTTGGTGGAAATGAGCCGTGACGTTGGTCTAAATTTTGACCATCCCATTGGTGGAAACCATAGCATTCTCGTCGAAACCTTTTAGTGGAATGGTCAAAATTTCAACCAAGGTTCAGTGGAAATGAGCCGTGATGTTTGTCAAAATTTTGACCATCCCATTGGTGGAAAGCATAGCATTTCCGTCGAAATCTTTAGTGTATTGGTCGAAATTGTGACCAATCATTGGTGGAAATAAACCGTGGCATTGGTCAAAATTTTGACCAATGTTAATTTTTTTTCTTTTTTTTTAATAATTCTACTTGGATTCAACTGTGTTGTTTTTTGAGTCAAACTCATTGACCTTTGATTCATGAGTAGTGGTTTACACAAACCCATCTCTCCTGAGAATGAATGGAACACTTAGCACTCATTGGCTCTGGGTGATGCTCACAGAGGTGAAGCACTGGGACTTCCCGAGAGGTCACCCATCCCAGTACCACTCCAGCTAGAGCGCACTTAACTACAGAGTTTCCTCCATGGTTAAACCCACTCTGCTTGCATCCTCATTTGCAAAACCTTCACCAAGTGTTGTGCCTTATGAACCATCCATTAGAAAGCCCCTTAATCTTTTCAACTGATGAGCTTAAGGGGCTTTCTAATGGATGGTTCATAAGGCACAACACTTGGTGAAGGTTTTGCAAATGAGGATGCAAGCAGAGTTGGTTTAACCATGGAGGAAACTCCGTAGTTAAGTGCCCTCGAGTTGGAGTCGTACTGGGATGGGTGACCTCTCAGGAAGTCTCGGTGCTTCACCTCTGTGAGAATCACCCAGAGCCAATGAGTGCTAAGTGTTCCATTCATTCTCATGAGAGATGGGTTCATGTGAACCACTACTCATGAATCACGGGTTAATGAGTTTGACTCAAAAA
>MU222846.1:0-14331 GCA_018584345.1 Thuja plicata
GTAAGGCAGGGTATTGATTCTAGGTGTTTTTGAATTGATGAAGTTTTGTGGATGTTTTCTCAATTTGACTCTGCACCCTAGGATAAGGCACTAGTTTTGCACCAGACTTGCATCCAAATCATTAAAAATCAATCACATTTCCTTTTATGTTTTGGTGTGTTGAAAGATAAACCAAGTATGATGGGCTGGAAGCCATCCCCTGGTTCATTCAGAGTAATGAATCCCTTCACAGGATGTTAGTGTCCTGTCTAATCCATGTTTATACCTGCCTATGATTTTTAGAGAAATTATCATTTGAGGTAGATGTTCATAGGTATACCCGCCTGGGTCTGTGGAGCCCGAAGTGAAGAAGGATTCAAATCCTTGTTGCATTAGCCTTTCTCTTGACTGGACAAAGAGCATAAAAGGGAGAGATCACTTTGGTGTTCTAGTTGTTTCTCCTTCAAGAAAAATAGCTAACAGACCGCTTTATTGATATCACCAAGCAAATTTATGCTTTGTTACAACACTTAAGCTTTCATAACCTGCATACAATTCCTTCAGAATCTCTCACTTTACAATTTTTGGTGTATACTAACACCTTGCAAATTTTCTTCTCAAAAAGAATTTTCCTCCAAAGAAGTAATTCTCCAGTCTCCAAAAATTCTCTCCCAATCATGATCAATCACTCCTCCCAGGCTAATTCAATCCCTTTTATACAAATTGATTTTCTAACATAAGATTAAAACCATATGATCTCCATATCTCCCCAAATCTCTCTAAAATATAAAAAACCCTTAAAAATAAGGCTAATCCATTTAGAAATATCTCCTCATTTTTGGAGATAATTTATTCTTATCGGATTGATTTACCTTATTTAATTTATGGTCAATAAATATACATTGGGAATAAATAGAAATACGATAGAGATAAATCCCGAAGATGCTTTTGGCATAGTGGCAGTGTCACGTGCTTGTGGCAAGGAGGTTACGGTTTCAAACCACCAAATGCAAAATTTTAGCTTTGATTTTCGCGATAATTTTATTCAAATAAACATTAACACAAACCATTTCCAATGGATTCATTTGGCTTATTGGTTTAAACTAGAATTAGTTTATGAGAGGTTATGGGGTTGATCCCTGTGAACAAATTTTGAAAAAACTAAACTTTTGTAAAAACCAACAACCTGTATGTTTGTTGACGTCATCAAACCTTAGTCAACCCAACTTTGAATAGCTGTAACTTTTACATATGGAGTCCATTTTTGAACTCGAATATAGTTTCAGAATCAGTGCAACAAGAACTACAACTTGGCACCATTTTTATTGAATTTGAGGCCATTAAATTTTCACCTTTTTGAATGCCACATTTTTTTGTTTGTTTGAGCCTTTGACAACACATAACTTCTGCATACAAGCTCCTTTTGAGCCCATTCAAGCTACATCAAGACCGTATCAGCAACCATTTTCCAAAGATGTTTATTTTGTGAGATTTTAAGACTGTGAAATTTTCAGGATCTCTAGATCCACCTAGATCATTCCTCCCCATTGAGAACCTTTTGGACCTCCAAAAGGTTATTTTTATGTACAATTCTTGTGATGCCATGTTCACCTCACTTGTCTAGTATCATGTTTACATACTGTTGGAATTATGAATACCTGACTCATCACAAACATCATGAGAAATGAAATAATACTGCTAACACAATATCCAACACATCCACCATTGTACATTGTTATATCCATCACCCACATAGTACCAACTAATAGGAACAGAAGAAACAATACTGAACAAATAGATGAAAAGGAAAAAGTATCAACACTTCAAATCTTCTGTATAGGAACATCATTAGAAAATGAATCACTCAAACCCTTTGTTACCATCTCTGCCCAAGGAGTTGATTCTACTTGCCTGTTATCTTGACTAGCTACGATAGACATGAGAGGCAGTTTACTGCTTGCATTTACAATCGTGTTCAAATGCCCTGTATTTACAATTGATCTGACATTCTTCATGTGATGAGCTTTTACAACGTATTCAATTCTATTTTTAAATAAGTGATACTTGTTATGCTTCATGTAGAAGATAGCTTTCCTATCATATAAATATGGGCTACCCAACACAATCCCACAGATATCAAGTGGAACCACATCAAATTACACCTCATCTGTGTACTTAGATGTTATTGCAAATTTTAACTTACATTGTTGTGTAACTCGCAATTTGTTATCATTGCATACCCAACCCAAAGGATAAGGTCTCTTATGTGGCTTGGTTTCCAATCCCAATTGTTTAAAAACTTCCTCTAAATTTAAATTATCTTGGGACCCACTATCTATCAATGTGTTGATTTTAGTGTTCTTTGAAATTACCCTTATATGAAAAAGTTCACATCTTTTACTATCTTCAAGAACAATATGACTTTTGGAAGTAGAACATGAAACATTAGTGGTAGAATCAACAAAAGATTTACCTTTCAAACCCACAACTGCTATCTTGGTTTCATCACCAGATTCTGAACCAAGATCCTGAGCAATAGCTATAGTCTTTTTCTTTCCTTTATGATCCTTCTTAAACCTCAGTGATTTCAATTCTGGATGCAATTTCCAACACTTTGCATCTTTGTGCCCTTTCTTTTGACAATGTGAGGAAGTAGGTTTTTCATCTCCCTCTTTCTTCATAGTAGCTACCTTATTTCCCTTCTTGTTGCCTTCAGGAGGATTAAATTCCCTCTTTGTACTGAAACTTGTGTTTTCTCCACCTGCTTCAATATGGATTGCTTGTACACACACTTCATCAAAGTTAGATGGACTAAACATCAAGATTGTATGTTACAAATGTGAATGCAATCCACCTATATACTTTAATAAATTTTCTTGTGTATAAAGTGCGGTACCAAGAGTAAGTGCTTTCTTCCTAAACAACTATATATACTCTTGCACAGACTGTCATTTACCCTATCTTAAATTTTGTCAGTCCATAGATGCTTGTTGCATATAACCCAAAGGATAAAACTATTTCATTAAAGAATAGGTAAATTCATACCAAGATGAAATGATTTTACCATGTGTAGCAAGATGATCTTGAATCTTAGTCTCCCACCAAACCAATGCAATGCTTCTCATTTCAAGAGTAGCTAGTGGATTTTGGAAGAATCATCCAAGATTTGTTGAGCCCTACAATACACTTCAATCTGTTTAAGCCAGTTATCCAATTTCTCAGCATCCAATTCACCATTATATATAGGCAACTCAAATTTAACATCCATTTTTAACAAAGGTGTGTTAGTTTGCACAGGTTGTTTCTTTTTAGAATATTTAGAATAAGAAAAAGAAGAAGACGAAGAAGATGAAGAAGATGGGGGTGGAGGTTTAGGAGGGTCACCACCACCACCTACTCCTTTGCCTTTGTCATCTTTTGATGAGGATTTAGATTCCTCCTTTTTCCTAGCCTTGTGTTAGCTCTTTTTCTTCTAGCACAACCCTAAAATGACAGTATACTCATATACTTGAATGCAACCTCTTTTTATGAAAGAGAAAGGCTAATTGATGAGGTATTTGATAATATTGGGGATACCTATTATCAACTCCTTTTTTTAGCTCCACAGACTCAGGCATGTATTGCCTATAAAAGATTATTGATTCTTCAATCAATATATTTTGTGGACTAGTTCATTCACTGGTTTGTTACTTCTGACCTCACTGTAACAACTTATAGAATACCTTGGAGATCGTAATGATTAATTTAAAAAAGATCACTATAAGCCAGGCTATGGTCTTGATAACATGAACTAATGAGATAAGGATTTTCATCCTTCTTCCTTTTGATTTTAGGAGGGGCAACCTAATGATCTTATCTTCAAGGAATCAGAAAATTGAATTGTATCCTAAGAATACAATTACTTGAATGGAATTTTTTTTTTTGTAGTGTATATGATGAAGTAATTTGAAAATATTGGATTTTATATCAATTACTTAGCAAACATAGAACCAGTGCCTAATCCCTGGGCTATGAGTCAATATCTTGTATGAATCCATAAGGTGATCAATAAAACACTTGCAACAAAGATAGAATACCTTATATACTATCGTCTTCCTATAAATTTATCATCAAATCCTCAAAATAGTGTTATGTTCCCTGGGGTTACTTGAAATAATTTAATCCTTCCTTGAAGGAACTTACAAGTAACTACATAATCACCTTATGATCAGTGTGCTTAAATGCCTTACAGATAAAAACACACAAGAACTATAACAAAAATGTAAAGAGACAATTCAGATGCAGAAAAGAGGTTGCAAAATTTTCTTATTGATGTCTTAAAGCTTCAAATACATATAGATAGACAAATAGTACAAAGGTTCAGACACAATTCTCAGTCTGCCTTGTAATTCTATTTCAATAATGATCCATCCTCTCCTTACAAAAAGGTTACAATTACATACTTATAGTCTCAAATCATCTTGGAATCCTTAAGACAAGGATGCAACAAGCTTCGGATGATTTGGAGACCTAATCCTAAAAATATAGAAAAAAACAAAAGACAAAAAAACACCAAGTGGTGGGAAGATAAAATTGAAGAATAGGATCTGATATTTCTTTGTCTTCTTGTGGATTTCAATGATGACATTAAGTTTTTTCCATTAGTATACTTAAGTAGAAAACATGATAAAGGTCATCGGTATAGGCATAACTGATGGACAACACACTTCATACCCGACGAGATGAAAATAATTGACATAAAAATGCTAAGTATAGATTTGCCCGACGAACACTAACAAGTGTTGAACTGACAAAATAGAACATCGTCGACGGATCCAAAGATCACTAAACCAACAACAAGCATAAAGGACATTAACAATGATACAGTTTTGTGAATATAAGTGACAGAGCAAAAAAGGCAAGGAAACTGACAAACAATTCAAATAGGGATACCAATGGAGTAGAAGCCCAACAGAGAAAAGAATGAAAGAAAATTGATAGACTGGCAGAGCAGCCCGACCATCAGAACTGACAGTCTGTTACAGAACCTGCAAAAAGTGGATCTGACTTTCCACGTTAGATAAAACATTTTAATTCTATTTATAGAGTTTTAATTTGATTTAAATTATTACTTGAGGGTCAAGAAAGTATATTGTAAATGTTTTAAAGCATCCTAATGGATCTAAAACATAACTAACTAAAGATCAAGGTCAATTTGTAAACCTTGAATCTAGAGTTAAACTTGAAAAGCGTGAATCAAGAATGAACCTAGAAACTAGTATAAATAAATGTTCAATCATTTTTAATAGTAACCCTTGGAAAATGATTATAGCCATGAAGAGCATCTAAGAAGCAGAAGTGAATTTATACAAAGTTCAGAAAAAGATCATATCAGTTCTCAAGAACACAGACCAAGCTACCGACGAGCAGAGACAAGGTATCATTCAATCACACAAGGTGATTACATATACATTGTAAGCTTTATAGGATATGTTATCAGCAATTAGAGATTGCATATACTATTAGATCAACATTTATAATGTAGATTGCATTCTAACAAGTGCATCACATCAGAAATATTTTTGTAGAAGGTGGACTTAACAGTTCTTTATAAATCTCTTAACAGAGTGCACACTTAACAGTGTTGATAAAGCTTCAAACAAAGTAGATCCTAACAGGTCTCCACTCTAATACTCCTAACAGGGTAGATTATCAGAAGTGATCAAATTGTAAGCCTTAACCGGCTCCCTTCTTATCTGCAGATAGTGAAGTTTTGTGGGTGACATCCCCATCGCAGTTTTCAATTCGTAACAAGATTTTTCTGTGATATCATATCAAATGTTATGTGTTATTTACTTTCATGTATGTTTCTTGAATGTTTACACATGTAAAGAACTTATGTTATGATTACACATACATAAAGAAAGATGAACATATATATATATATATATATGATGACACAAAGGTTAATGGGCCAATCACATAAAAAGTTTTAGAGGTACTGATTCACCCCTCCCCTCTTAGTACATCATTCCTGTAGTTATTCACTGTGACAACACTAGTACTATCAATATGTCAAAGAACCCTGTGATGCATGCAAAGACAAAACACATTGAGATCAAATACCACTTCCTAAGAGAAAAAGTTGCAGACAAAGAAGTAAAGATGGATTATGTAAGCACTGAAGAAAAACTAGCAGATATTTTTACAAAGCCTCTATCAAAAGATACTTTTGAGTATCTCAGGGAGAAGTTGGGAGTAATTCGCTTTTCTGAGTCTGATTAGAACTTGCAGCAAGAACATCAGTCCTTGGTGACTGATGAATGGTTGACTACTCTACTTCTGGAGTAGTGCCTGTGCTTAATGGTGTTTAACACCCTTTGTCATTAATGTCAAAGGTGGAGTATTAGTAAGGGGGAGCATATACTATGTGGGAGTATATAGAGAAACAACAGTGAAGAGGAACCTTTGATGATGATATTGAGAAGATTGTAAAAAGAAGGAAGACACTTTGAGTTGATGATATCATATGTTGACATCAATGTCAAAGGGGGAGATTGTTGGAGATTTGCTTATGTGCAAATAATTGATTGTATGTTTGCCATTGATGACAACATATAATATACAACAGGTATCCTATATGTAATTATCAGTACATATTCTTTCAAGCTATGCATTTTTATTTCCATGGTGTATACACGTTCTAGTGGCTATGTGCATTCATGCCAAGTCAGATATGTAGTTTCAGTTAAGTTATGATTAGTCAGTTATGGCAGTTACAGTTTCTGGAGTTTATCTGTTAAGAGCCGACGTAAATATAGTGTCTCTTGGGTTGCGCCTATCTTCAGGATATATGTGTTTGTATTCATTTTCAGTTATGAGTTAAAGATACTTATCCAAAGGTGCCAAATGTGTTTCAACATAATCTTGATGTTAGAGTTAATTTGGTGAAGCCGACTTTGTGAAGCATCGCGTCTATTCAGTTTGAGTTGCGTGGTCCTAATTTGCATTGTGTGCTTAGTTAAGCCGACAAGGAAGTTGATGAAGTGTTTCTAGATACCGTTGTGACCTTATCCTTGGTGAAGATACATATAATAGTTCAGTTATGTTCACTCAGTGTCAAAAATGTTGTGAAGAAGGAAAGACAGAGAAGAGCAGATAGTCAGAAAGAATAAGTTGAAGATCTATGTGAAGAAACATAAGTTGATTGCACATCATTGAAACTGATCAAGATAGTAGGTCTACTTAAACAATTCATTTATCAAATATAGTGTATATCTATTATACTAAAGGTTGTAGCCTTCACCATCCTAGCAGTGAGCTATTGGACAGTGAGTCCTTACCATTAACAGGGTTATCTGCTATAGACTCCTAACAGGGTGTGACCTTTAACCAGGTCTCTATACTTCTTGCATTGTAAAGATCAACTCTTAACATGGTTGTAAGATCTTCTAACAGGGATCATTATAAACTAGTGCAGTTATTTGTGGGTGCTAATTCCCACCGGGGTTTTTACCTATTTGGTTCCCTTGTAATCAAAGTATTGAGTAATTCATTGTGTTATCTAAATGTGAATTTACTTTATATCAGATTACATTAAATAAATAAAAGAATTGAATTGACTGATAACTGATTCACCCCCCCCCCCCNGATTCCCCCCCCCCCCCCCCCTCTCTCAGTTATCCTTGGGACTATTCCAACACAAATGTGCTATATGAGTGGCATCATGAGTCACCTTACATGGAATGAAATGACTTATCTTACTAAATCTATCAACAACATAAATGCTATCATAACCAATTCTAGTGCTGGGTAAGCCATCAACAAAGTCCATACTTACACATTCCCATGGCCTATTAGGAACTTGTAATGGTTGATAGAAACTAGCATTGGAGGATGTGCATTTTTCCCTTTGACATATTGTACATTTCTCCACATGTCTTCTTATATCCCTTTTCATTGTTGGTCAATAATAGAACCTTTGTATCAGATCCAAAGTTATATTTAGTCCATAAATGACCACTAAGCCTTCTATTATGTTTTTCTTGCATCAAGTTTTCCCTTATTGAACACTTAGGTACACACAACTATCTACCTTTGAATAGGAGTCCATTCTGCAATGCATATTCTACATATTCACTGTGAAAATGATTGTTGAACTCTTGGCATACCTTGTAGGCTTCTCTGAAATCCCCATCCTCCTTGTAGAGGTCCTTGAAACTTTCCACACCAATTCTTTTCAACAGTACCTCTTGAACTTTGACTAATCTCCTACTCAATGCATCAACAAATTTATTCAACTAAACTTTATTTTATTTAATATGGAAAGTGTGGGATTACAGGTACTCCATCCATCTGATATGTTTATGGCTTAAGTTGTCTTGTGAGTTGAGAGAACTCAATGCTTGATTGTTTGTATATACCACAAACTCCTTGGGTAGGAGGTAGTGTCTCCATTTTCTCAGTGATTGAACAAGTGCATAAAGCTCTACATCATAAGAAGAATGTCTAAATGCTTAACTTCATTGATCTTTTCACTAAAGAATTCCACTGGTATGTTCTCCTGACTCAAGACTACACCTACTACAATGTTGCTAGCATCACATTCTAAAGTGGAAAGTTTTTCAAAGCTTGGTAATACTAATACAAGTTGGTTTGCTACCTCTTTCTTTAATAGTTCAAAACCCCTATCTGCTTCTTGTGTCCATTTGAACTTATTCTTTATTCTACCTTTAATAGTATCAAGCATAGTGGCAGAAATTGCACTAAAATGTCTTATAAAATTCCTATAGAACTAGGCTAATCCATGAAAACTCCTCACCTTACTAGTTGTTTTAGGAGTTGTCTAACTGAGTATAGCTAATACACTAGAGGCATCCATCTTCAAATCTCCTTTTGACACCACAAATCCAAGGTAAACAAGTTCTTACTTCATTAATTCACTTTTCTCCAAATTGATAGTTATTTGTTCATCTTGCAATATTTTCAAAATTATTTCAACATGCTTAATATGCTCTTCTTTAGTTTTGTTGAATATCAATATGTCATCTGGATTAAAAAAACTATGAATTTACCAGTAAAGTCTTTAAGGACTTCATTCATGAGCCTCATGAATGTGCTAGGAGAATTAGTGAGTCCAAATGGCATGAAAAGCCACTCATAAATTCCTTCATTGGTTTTGAAGACGGTTTTCCATTCATCTCCCTCCTTTATTCATAGCTGATGGTAGCCACTCTTTAGATCTATCTTAGTGAAAAAATTGTGCTCCTCCCAAACAATCCATAAGATCTTCAATTCTAGGTATTGGGAACCTATACCTTATAGTTATCTTGTTGACAGCTCTAGAGTGCATACATAGGCTCCATGTACCTCCCTCCTTGGGTGCTAGAATGGTTGGGACTACACAAGGGCTTATACTTTTTCTAATCAACCCACTATCTAGAAGCTCATGGACTTGTCTAGCTATCTCCTCATTTTGTTGGGGTGTCATTTTGTAAGGAGCCTTGTTTGGAAAATATTCTCCTAGAAAAAAAATCAATCTGATGACTCACTATCCTTTGTGGTGGTAGGGTAGTAGGAGCTCCATCATTGATTATTTTTGTGTACTTATCCAATAGACATTTCTTCTCTACAGGTATGTCTATCTTCTTAGTCTTTGTTTCTTCCTTAGGCTTCACAACAATAGCATAAACATAACTTTCTTCCTCCTTAAGATGGTTCAGATGCTTCTCTTCTATGGCTTCAACTTGCGTACCTGAATACGCCTCAACTTGACATGGATTCAGACATAAACCCAAGAATTCCACCATGGATTCATCTTTAAGACTTGAAATGCTTAAGAATTAGTGGTGGGCATTTCTAGAGATTGTGGCAGAGCGATGAGCAGGTATTTTGTTAGACTTCTTTATTTAAGACTGAGTCTTCGTTAGAGGTATACTTAGATGAGAATCATGTTAATTGCAAAATTAAATTTGGTTTGAATATCAAGCACCCACCCAATTAAAAGAGTTGCACGTTCATGAAACCTTTGTGAAAGAGTTTCCAGATTTGTTACGAAAATTAAACAATGTGCAAGAAGTGGAGATTATATGGAGGAATGAATAGTACATATGTACAATATACTACATTAGCAAAAAGATAAAAAGACATGTATATTATATGTACAATATATCAAATATCAAAAAAAGGAAACAAAAACGAGAAGGCAATTATATGTACATAACCTTACACTTACCGGTACATGCAAAGGGGGAGTCATTTAATGACTAAGGATGGAGTATACATAGGTGTACATACTAAATACATTAAGTATGTTGCACATATCAGTTTTTGATACTAATGTCAAAGGGGGAGATTGATGACATTAAGTTTTTCCATTAGTATACTTAAGTAGAAAACATGATAAAGGTCATCAGTATAGGCATAACCGATGGACAACACACTGCATACCTGATGAGATGACAATACTTGACATAAAAATTCTAAGTATAGAATTGCCCGATGAACACTGATAAGTGTTGAATAGACGAAATAGAACATCGCCGATGGATCCAAAGATCACTAAACCGATGAGAAGCATAAAGGACATTACCGACGGTACAGTTTTGTGAACATAAGTGACAAAACAAAAAAGGAAAGGAACCCGACGAACAATTCAAATAGGGATACCGGTGGAGTAGAATCCCGACAGAGCAAAGAATGAAATAAAACTGACAGACTGACAGAGCAGCCCGACCATCAGAACCGACAGTCAGTTACAGAACCAACAAGAAGTGGACCTGACTTTCCACGTCAGATAAAACATTGTAATTCTATTTATAGAGTTTTAATTTGTTTTAAATCATTACTTAAGGGTCAAGAAATTATATTTTAAATGTTTAAAAGCATGCTAGTGGATCTAAAACATAACTAACTAAAGATCAAGGTCAAGTTGTAAACCTTGAATCTAGAGTTAAACTTGAAAAGCGTGAATCAAGAATGAACCTAGAAACTAGTATAAATAGATGTTCAATCATTTGTAATAGTAAGCTTTGGAAAATTATTGTAGCCACGAAGAGAATCTAAGCAGTAGAAGTGAATTCATGCAAAGTTCAGAAAAAGATCATATCAGTTCTCAAGAACACAGAATAGGCTACCGACGAACAGAGACAAGGTATCATTCAATCACTCAAGTTGATTACATATATATTGTAATCTTTGTAGGATATGTTATCAGCAATTAGAGATTGTGTATACTATTAGATCAACATTTATAATGTAGATTGCATTCTAACAAGTGCATCACATCAGGTATCCTTTTGTAGAAGGTGGACTTAACAGTTCTTTATAAATCTCTTAACAGAGTGCACACTTAACGGCGTTGCTAAAGCTTTAAATGAAGTATATCCTAATAGGTCTCCACTCTATTACTCCTAACAGGGTAGATCATCAGAAGTGTTCAAATTTTAAGTCTTAACCGGCTCCCTTCTTATCTACAGATAGTGAAGTTTTGTGGGTGACATTCCCACTACAGTTTTTACTTCCTAACAGGAGTTTTTTGCAATATCATATCATGTGTTATGTGTTATTTACTTTCATGTGTGTTTCTTGAATTTTTACACATGTAAATAACTTATGTTATGATTACACATACATAAATAAAGATGAACAGACAGATAGGTATATATATACAAATCTGATGACACAAAGATTAATGGACCAATCACATAAAAAGTTTTAGAGGTATTGATTCACCCCTCCCCTCTTTGTACATCATTCCAGTAATTCCAATAGTCGGTACCTTTGTCTATATATATTCAGGATAGTATCTGATAGTTGTAATAATATTTAGTGTCCACCAATACAGGCTAACTTACACTAATCTCTTCAAGATTACTAACCTTCCTGTGCTCATAGAACAAGTGCCATGTGTCTCCTTTACTCTTCATCTATGACATCCAAGTCAACTGTGAAAGGATTATTTTTCTTGGGCTTTGTCATGATGTCCCATGCTGTCACATCTTCCTCCTTAGGCCACTCAAAATTTTGAATACTTTCCAGTTGAGCCTTCTGCCTTTCCCGCCTAGCATCTGTTATGATTTTAACGTCTGTGATGAACTTATTGCATTCTATTTTTTCCTTTATTTCCTCATCCAAATTTTTTTTGTACCTCTCCATATCTAACTCTCCTAGATAAGATATGTAAATATCCTTATTGGGAAGGACATTATCAAATTCTGATCCGCATAGCCCTAATGGCTTGATTTGATCATCTTTAGTCCTAATGGGGGGTATAAACCTGCTAAAATTTACCCCAAACATATTAAATCTAACCTCAATTTGATTGGCATTTCCTTTGAAAAAGGATAATGTGGCCCCAATCTGCTCTATCTCTGTTCCTACCAGAGTTACTATTTCTAGCAAATCTGATCTTAATGGTTGTACCGACGCCAACCTCTTAAAAAGTGTTGTCCTTCCAAACCAAGTTGAATAATAAGGACTCAAAATTGACAAAAAATTAGCAACCTTTTCTTGTATGCCTAGCAACCTACCATAAGCCCCATATACCACATCAATTTTACTATTGATGGTGTCAATTCTATGCAGCAAAATTGAATTTAATGCCCCCAAGACAACATTATTATGCTTTGTGACTCCTTGCTTTGTTCTAGCAGATATCTGCCCTGTATGCTCTATCTTGATTTCAATATCCATTACTTCTTTTGGCTCAACTGGGGCAGGTTCTATTACCTCTAATAGCTATTTGGTAAGATCATTTATGAGCTTCTCTTGTTCTTTGATTTTTACCAATGCTAGCTCCCCGTCTTTAACAATATCACTAGTGAGTTTCTGCAACTTTTATGATAGTTTCACTATCTTTGCCTCATTGAGTTGAGCATAGTGAGTCAACACTTGGGATATCTCAAAATCCCCTATATTTTGGAGTGTCCAAATGATCCTATTATCTTCCATATTTTCTTGAATATTTAGAAGGGCTGGCTTTTGATCTTTAGGAGCTAAGATCCACATTGCAAGTGCCTGAGACTTAGGGTTATATCCAAACCCTCTGATCATATCTCCAACCTGAGTCTCTAATGATAACTTGACATCAGGTTGTCTTCTTATTTGATCTATTATAAAAGCATAAGACAAATCCCAACCTTCTACAAATAATATCCCACTGGCTTTGACTAGTTGTCTTTCTTGTTCTGGTGTAATCTCCTCAGATTTAGGATCATAATCCTATGATTTTTGTAAGGCTTCTGGGGTGACTAGGTCACCACGTACCAATTGCAATTTTTTTCCAACTTGTTATTGCTTATTCCATATGAGGAAATCCTTGAATTGTTTTGTCTTAATGAAGTTGTCATCCTTGAGGAATTCCTCCTGATGCATCAACCTCTCATCTATACATGACCTAAGAGGCAATTCTTCCTCTTCTTTTGTATCCTTTTGCAGCTTCTTCCCTGCCCTGATCTATTTTCTCAATAAATGATCATAGGGCCTATTTCTAGTTATCAGAGCTCCAATTCTATCTGTCTTCTTCTTCCTAGAAGGTTCCCCTATTTTTATTTTTTATCTCTTTGCTGGAGGCTCATTTGTCATTTCTTTTTCTGGGACCTCTGTTAGGTCAATGATGTCCTCCCCTTCAACTGCCTACTATTGTGCAACTGCTTGATAATCTGGATAAGCAGTGGGTCAAGGATAGCCCTCATCACTATCATCATACTCTGACTATGAATGCTCTTTGTGGCCTTTCTCTGGTACCACTAATGCTTCCTCTAATTGATTGCAAAGAGTAGCATGAGATTCAATCATGGCATCTAGCCTTTTTAAATAAGGAAAATTTGGGAAGAAACCCCCAAACTTCATTCCTTTTCTCTTTACCTATCTCTCTAGGTCCATTAGTTCATTGAACTTAATTTCTCTCTTATCCACCTCCTCATCCTCTAGAATGTTTCTAATTAAATATTCCTCCATGCACTCACCATGTCCTTTGGTGTAGGGGATAGTTGGTGTCAACAACTTCTTAGCACTAAGGATAAAACCCTCTGTATCAACATATCTATGCAGGGCTACATTCATCTTGTAATGATTCATAAAGGTATTTACCAGGTCCAAATCCCTCTTCCTAATAGTAAAATTGTAAATCTTGAACTGCCTGGGGGTAAATAGTCCCTTTCTATGTGGTGCTAAGTGCTCCTTATCAATCAGAATTAGCTGTCTTATAAACTCCATTGCAGCTATCCTAGGTGGTACATGAAATGGAAAAATGTGTGGAGGGTGGTGTTAGCTCTTTTTCTTGTATGAATCAATTAAAACAACAATAAATGTCTGACCCTCTATTCCCAATGCAGATTCATACATGAATAAGGCAAATTAACAAGGATGAAA
>JAGRRI010109411.1:0-15864 GCA_018584345.1 Thuja plicata
ATATTTTTACTTCTCTAATACTAATAAAAATAAAATATTAGAAGAATCCATAATATACTACATTTTTTATTTAGAAGCAAATAATCTTTTCTTCTCATATATTTCTTTTTAATTGAGAAGCAAATTATGTTTGTCGTTATGGTTTAACTTCCCTCTTATAAAGGGCTGCTCTATCTTAAAATAAACTCAGCAAAGATTTCTTTCCTCTAACATTCAAAAAAATTATGTTCATAAATATTTATTACGACTTATGTACACACTTTTTGAAAGTTTTGTCAAAAACTTCTTTCACTTGTCCACTTAAAAAGCTATATTATTTGGTTAATTGACTTTATTTTTCACCCATTCCAATGTTATTGAAAATTCAATAATCAAATACAAAGAAAATAATAAAAAATTTCATTTACACATAATGAAGTAATATAAAAACTACATCTACAAATATTTTTATATTTGAATAACCATTTTCTTCATACAAACTCGCTACTAACTACCCAATACAAAACGTAAATTACTATGCCTACAACGACACTTGCAAAGACCAAATCATGGGTTTTCAGGAACTCTTTCGCTATGGCAGGCGAAGACACCACGACGGTTGGGACGGAGCCCAAACGGAGGAAGATAATCGACCCGTATCTCCTTGCTAGCATTGTAAGAGAATGGTGAGGGAGGTTTCCCAGGAGATGGAGATTTCGTATGAGAGACTATGGAGGTGGTCCGGGAGGAAATTTCAATTTCTTCCCATTGCTCTTCAGCTTATGCAGAAAGCAGTAGAGGAGAAAGATGATCCCGAATCCCATGATGACGACCTCTGTCAGGGATTCCATGCTGCCACAAAAGGGAAACCCACAAGCCTGCAATGAATGTAAATCAACAAACAAACAATTGGCTCAACAATACAATAGGCGTAGTCAAGTCAATCATATAATCAACAAAATTGCCGTAGTCAAGTCAATCATACAACCGACATCAAACGTTGGAGTAAACCGTTGAGTGCATGTACACCATGTGTTCGAATATTGTCTTATTCGATATATTCAGTAATTTTTAGATTGTGATTATAACATAAAGTCCTTCGGTGTCTTATAAATTTTTTTTTATTCTAGTAAAAATTTGAAAATTTTAATTTATCAAAAGATTGACGATAATTATTTTGTAGAATACATATATAAAATACTATCTCCTTGTTCAATTGTCCCAATAACCTAAAGGAAGAATCTTATTCTTTTGTACTATCTTATAATAATAATAATAATAATAATAATAATAAATTTTGATTCTCATATATATGAATATGTCTATGTATATATATAAAGTTATAGTTATTTCTTGTGAGTAATAATATGATGCAACACACACATACACATTCAGGTTAAGTCAATGAATACAAAATGACTCCAATAGTTCAAGATAGATTCAAAGATTCTTTATTTCCATTCAACAACTCTGCTTTGCAATGATCAACCGATCCTTAAATAAAAGAAAAACTCAAAAAACCTCAAAATTACTTTTTTGGCAGATTTTCATAGTTATAGAATTTTGCCATTTTTTGTAATTTTCAAAACAAATCCTAGAAAGCTAGATTTTTCCCTAAAACTTCCCTAAACAAAATGAACTAAATTGTCAACTAATCTTCAAAATTAGAAACATAATTCTGAAGTTATTACAAAAACCAAATTTCTAAAAACTACTAAAAGCTCATTATGGAGGTCCAAATGAATTTTTTGGCTCCCGAAAAAATATTGAAATGTCCACCTCAAAACAAACTCCCCTATAAAGTTTCAACAAAAACGGACCTCCACATCAAAATCTATGACCCTCGGAAGTCCCTCCATCATAAGATTACCAATATCTAATTATATGGATTCTTTGGCCATATTATTAAAGATTTAGCATGTAACTCTATGTTTTATTGAAATTTTGTTCACACATATCCTAAAACTTGTGCAAAAATATTATTGTATTTAATAGTGGTATCAATTTAATTATTTTTATATTGACCATATGTACATTCTTAAAAATTAGACAAAGAAATATGAATTTCTTCTTGACGGAATGAGGTGAATGCATGATTGTTTAATTGCAGTTGGCACAAAATTTATAAAATGTAAAGGACGTAGTCACGTATCAACAACAATTACTTGCATGTAATAATTATACAAAAAAAATTGTTTAGACATTGTATGCTAAAATTACCCCACATATAACACTGATCCTAACAACATCGAATCCGCCATGTCCTAGGGACCCTACCTTAAGGCTTACAGAACAAAGTTTGTTGATTACATAACATAATATATGTATGTATGTATATATGTACACACACACACACACACACACACACTTTAAGAAGATATCTTTTTTGAAGAACCAAATCCTGAATCAAGTGGAACTCCCCCAAGTTTCCTTCTGACCCTCGTGAAGATCTAATTTTGAGCTAGATTCTTGAGCTCTCCGCCTTGAACTTTGAAAACACACATACCAAATTATTCTTGACAAAAATCCTCAAAACTGTTGCTTTACCTTCATAATGGTGATAATTTTTAATCATTGTCTTGTGAACTCTCCAAGAGATAATGCATACTTGAGCTCTTAACCAAAACCCACACATGTCTCCAAACCATAACATTCACAATACATGTATATTCAAATACTATTGGAAACAACAAAAAAGACAAATAGAAAACATGAAAGAAAAGACAAAATTCGTTCACATACAAGCACCATCTCAAAGAAAGAAGCTAATTTGAGACGACGAAATTCCTTCGTCCTTTGGTGCCACCAACCTCCAAAATGATTTTATCATAGTTTAACCATTTGATATTTCAAGTGATTTTTTGCAGGCTTCCTCCTTCTAATAATTATATGAGACTTATTTTGAAATAATATTGTAATAAGAAATAGTCACACAACTTCCCACGCACTCCATTGTTTTACTATGTGAGATTGAGAAGAACTATGGAGGGTAAAAAAAATTTTAGTCTTTCACATTAAAGAAGAGTTTGATGATAATAAGAAAACATTTAATTCATCACCAATATCTACCCAAAATTATTTGAACTAGTAAAAATAAACACGTGATCATCAAAGTTGGGAGTTTAGGAGTTTACTATTTAAATTTCAAACTATAATTCAGATTTGCATACCTTTTTTCTACAATCTTCAATACCTATTTATTTAACATGGATAATAATGGTTCTTTCTTTCTGCAAATGACCAAACTAGATCCTTCAACATCTTATTGAAGATGCAAAAATTTTGTTGGACAAAATGGTATAAGGTTCAAACTATGTATTTTCCAATCGAGGACACCATAGGCTATAAATCATTTCTTTCTTTAAAAAATCAGTAAATATTTTTATTACTAGTACTTGGTCCTTCAAAAATTTCAAATAACTATTATATTTAAATTCTTATGAACTTGCCTCCTAGTAACAAGGATTAAATCTATACCTTCAACCAATTTAGTTTCTACATAAAAGCCCTTGAATTCTCACCCTTTTTTTACAAAAAATTAAATAGCCTATGTAAAATAGTGCAACACTCTGCACCCGTATCATACTATATAACCACTCATTAGTTTGTTCTTTAGCATATGATATATCATATAAATCACTACGTTTAAGAAATTTATCACCATAGTATAAAAATAAAATTTAAAGCACATTTAAATGCCTAAGAGTGAGTCAAAACATTCAATCCAATATGGATGTGTACTTATTTATCTTTCCTTACTATTCTTTCACACATGTAACATTTCTTCAATTCTTCAATCCTCCTTTAAGAAACATTGCTGATCTAACCTGAACTCCACACCTTATGTGTAATTTTTGACCTACTAGGTAATTTTTATATCTTTATTTATGCCTTTTGATATATATGTTTAATTCTTTTCTTAGAGATGGATAAATATATCGCTTAACTATGACTTGATTCAAAAATTACCCATAGTTGATTCTATGGGATGATAAGGAATCCCTCACTATTTGCCACTTACAAGTAGTGTAATACTTTCCATTGTTTCATCAAGAAGAGCTCAAACTTCTACCTCCATTCATAGATTTCTATATTCCTATTAGTATCTCTTATCATTGCCAAAATTGAACCCTTTTCATTTCTCAAGATTTAGAAGTCCTCTAATAGCATATGTTGGAACAAAGGTGAATACACAATGATTTAATTACAGTTGAGAGGAACTTCATACAATGCAAATAATGTAGTAACATATCAAAAACATCAAATACCAACCCACAATATTTATAGGAATTAAAATTGATTTTGACATGTAATACACTAACATTTCTAACATCGAAAATAATATTGTATCCATATAAATACATCACATCATGATAATCCTCAATGTAGAGACTTATTTTTTATTAAGATAAAAATAGGGTTTGAAGGATCCCCTAAAACCTATACAATTTTTTTTGAGGTGAATCTAGATCTTGTGAGAAATAGTCATCTACAAGTGATGAAACATTAAAAAACAACAACCAACATCCAAAAAATGATCAGTAACTGAAAAACATAGATCATACAAAGCTCATACTAGCCAATAGAATACAACACTGAAGGCCTAACTCTCACATATGGTTTTGAAAGGCTCCTTCAACCTTTCAAGGGTTTTGAAAGGCTCCCATAACCTTAAACATGTATTTTCCTTGGCTCCCATAGCCAAAACAAAGATATATGTCATAGGGAAGCCAAAGGCCAAGCTTACAAAAATGGGAGTAAATAGCCCTAAAAAAAGAATTGGGTTTTATAATGGAACCCAAAACCATCCAGCTATGAGTAATAGAGATTTTCTAGAATAACAACACCTTCCCCCAGCATAACTCCTCTCCATGTCATTTGGAAGGGATCCCACCTCCATAGGAGAAGCTGGAGAGTAAGTAACCCTTCTAGAGAACAACTACCAAAACTATCCCACCTCTTGGCAACTAGAAAAATGAATAGGCTACTTAAAGGAACAATCAACCTTACCTACAAAAGATATCACCCCCTCCATAGATGATGGAACCATATAAATATGAAATAAGGATAAGGAAGACAACAAAAAAAGAGTCACACCCACCACCTCTTCACAAGAAGAGAACTCAAAAGAAAAGAACCCGTGATGAATCTTTTTTGTCTGTGATACATTAAGAATGTCGGTAATGGATATTTTTAGTTTGAATATTTTTGTTTGAACCTTGTGAATGGATATTTCTTTGTGAGTATTTAATCATATAGTATACTTACGCTTGCAGTTTCTGGACATGCTAATGTGTATCTTCTGAGATTTCCTTTCATGAATGTTTATGTTAAAATGCCTTTAAGTGTTAGCGGAGAACTTTGATTTTATGTTGAATATTTTCTTTAAACCTAGAATGTTATATGCACCCATCATCTAAGAATGAAATGGGAAGCCTTATGTACTTTAAGGTGAAAATTACTTTTTGTTTGTTAGAATAGATTATTCATCTAATAAATATTAGAGGGAGTTGTACCTAGTTAAAAAATCAGAGGGAAGAGATAATTTTACACTTAGCCAACTGTTGGATTGAATTTTTGTCTTCAAAGGAGGGTAATAGAATCATTTATTGAATTAAGATAAAGAAGTCAAAATTTGTTTGCCAATCGACATGAAAAGGATTGTTAAGAAGAGACGTTAGGATCTTGTGTGAAACAAAGCATCTCACGCCAAAAGGAATGCACCATAATGAAATAATATAAAATCCATATAAATAAAAGGAAGAGGAAGATGTCACATTATATCTTCTTAGTGGTGACCTCAAGTGTACAAGATATGCACTTCCAAGTAAGGAAGAGATTGTAAGGAGAGAAACATCATAAACAACAAGTCCATAGATGGGAGGACCATTTGAGTACAAAAGAGATGAACAAAAAAGAGATAAATGATCCTTGAAAGAAGGAGAAAGAAATGCAATCCAATATATGTCCTAAGTGTTAGATCTTGTATAATAAACATGTACTTTAATGTAATAATACAATTGCAACTCGAGATGAAATTTCTTGTGTAAAACAACAAATTCTTGAAAGAAAGAAGATTATATAATAAAAGATGAAAATTGACAAGGGATATTGGAGGCATAGTGAAGGAAGAGGTAAAGAGGAAGGACAAATTATGCTCATGAAGTGGTTTCTCTTTATAATAGACATTTTTTTTTAAGCAAGCATAAGGTTGCAACTCGGGATGTGTATCTCCTAAAAAAGAGAATAACCTTATATAAAACAAAAAAATGCATGCAAGAAATAATTCCATATTTTAAAAGATATAATTCAACAAAAGAGAGAGAAATAGATCTGTTGAGATAAGGAGGAGAATGAAATAGAACCCTTTCCCCCCAAGTGAGGAGACAAGGACAAAAACTATTATGTCGCTCACAAATTATGACATTGAGACCACAAAGGATGCGTTAACAATATTATATAGTGAGGATCAATATCATAGAAATATATAAGGTAGAATGATCATTAAAAATGTGTCATTTATAGTTGAAAGTTATTTGATTCATACCACAATCAATGAATTATCAAATTTTACGCATTAAATCATAACAATCACTAGTCTTATGCCCATGAATTAGATGAAACATACAAATGGAAGAATTATCATTTTTATGTTTTCTATTTTTGCACTTGTTTTTCAAAGGAAGAGTAATTAAGTTGGCCTTATGAAGCTCAAACAAAATAGACTCTTGTTGTAAGGAGAAATTAGCAGGAGAATGTATAGATTGATTAGGAAAATGAGAAGGTGGGCCACCTAAGATTTCTTTTGAAAAATATTGATCATTAGGAAGGTTTGATGTATCAATAAGATGAGATTCTCTTGTAGGTGGGAGTGGATTTAAATCTAAAGAGGACCAATCAATATCCATACATCCATTAGACACAGTTGTTTGATGTTGAAAGTCATAGGTATGGTCCTTGCTACAGAATGTTGGTGTGAAGTCTGAGATTCCACAGTCATCATCCTGGAGAGTTGATGGTCCACCTATTTGTATTGGAGGAAGATTTGAAGAAGGAAATGGATATATAAGGGCCTGTTTGGTGCTAGGCATTAACCTAGAATAAGTATTAGTTAATGCTAGAATAATTTAATTCTTTGTTTGTGACATTTTTTGAATTCTCGAATTAGAAAACTAATCCCCATTTTGGGGGCAATGCTTGCATTAGTTAATTCTTAAAAAAAGCTGGAATTCATTTCTTATTCGAGAATAAGCTATTTATGGATTCAAATTTATTTTTATTTGTTAATTTGTTTTATTTTTATTTAAAAAAAATAAAAATTTAATCTTTTTTTTAATGTGGGTATGTATATATATATACACATGTGTGTATATATACACACATGTGTATGTGTATATACACACATGGGTATATATACACATGTGTGTGTATTTACACACACATGTGTATATACATATGTGTTTATATATACACATGTGTATATACATGTGTGTATATATACACACATGTGTATATACATGTGTCTATATACACACACATGTGTATATACACATGTGTGTATATATACACATATGTGTGTATTTATACACACACATGTGTATATATATATGTGTAAATATACACATACATGTGTGTATATACACACATGTGTGTATATACATATGTGTGTGTGTATATACACACATGTGTGTGTATATACACATATGTATATGTGTCTATATGTGTATGTGTATATATGTGTGTATATGTGTGTATATGTAGATGTGTGTATATGTGTATGTGTATATGTGTACACAAGTTAAAAATACATATTGTTCAAATTAATTAAAAAAATGAAAAATAATCCTTATTCCAATTCTACAATATGGGATCCAAACACAGAATAGCTTATTCCAGCTTTAATTTTTAGGATTAATTAATCTGAGAATAGGTCCTTATTCTAGAATAGGCCTATTCTGGATAAGTTAATGCCATGCACCAAACAGGCCCTAATAGACTTAATTTTATCAAGATCCTTATTTTCTAAGGATGGATTTTTGAAAAGAAGGTCATCAATGTATAGTAGTGTATGAACACCTTTTACAATAATTCCAGATTTGTTTTGAGAGGTATCTTGAATAGTATTGACTTAATTAAGCTCATTAAGTTCAAAAGATTCCTTAGGAAGAGACTTATAAATTTCATCCTCTAATTATAAGATATGTTTTGGAGAAGGACAAACGTAACTCATCAAGGCCTCATCTATAGAAGGAATATTAAATGAAACTCATAGGAAGTGTTTTATTATTAGGTGAAATAGTGATGTAATCATTCTCTTATACCAAATGATCCATATAAGGAAGAGACATTGTAGCAGAAAGATCATCATTGTTATTGAGGGCCTATTTGGTAAGAGGGAGATCTCTACAAGGAATGGTAGTAATCACAATTTCCTTAGGGTTGAGATCAGTTTTGGAAGGGTGAACATTATGGGAATGAATGATGGGAAGAACTAACTCATCCTCAAGATCTTGAAGAAAACTTGAAATCAAAGAAGCAAATGCAAATAAAAATTCCATTGACAATGAAATGCAATAACTATGAATGAAATATTTTTGTGTTTTCTATTGTTTTAGACAAAGTGTCATTTAATCTAAGAATGAATTGAAACAATTTTTTTGCATGCAAATATACTAAACAATGCAATTTATGTAAAAGGGTTTGAATCTAAACACCAAAGGAAAGATGGAAGCTAGAGATCTAGATGCATGCAATGCAACAAAGATGTAATGACTAACACAATGCATACAAAGTAGAGCTAGATATGCAAAAGAGATCTAACTATCTAATCAGAAAGCATAAGGCATTAAAGAGATGGGTTTACCAAAATGTATAATATAAAATGGTGATCAATGGTAGACCACCAAATTACATATACAGACCAAAATATGACCCTTACGCAAAATCACTTTTTCACAACCCAAAATGATGAAGGGATGTAAATGCAAGATCTAGCTAAAGGGTGATTTGTGTATGCCCTATACAAATTGAAATGTAATGTATATGAAAGGGGAAATGAAAAAGATTTAATGTTATGAATAAAGAAACGATTACTAGCAAGATGCAATATCAGATCTAACACATGAAAGAAAGTATTAAAAGGAGATGAGAATGAATATGTACTCACCTTGAAGGATAGTAAAGGATGAAACTTCAGATCTGTAGAAACCTTCATAAACTGTACTAAAATTGGAAAAAAACTAGGATCCGAAAACCTGAAGGTTGGATCTCTGTGATGTGAAAATTTGAGTGCTATAGGTATAGGTCAAAGGTTCAACCTATACCCGAGATGATGAAAATTAAAAACAAAAATCTGATTTGGGTAGCCCTTTTGATGGTCCTTTCGGCTTTGTAACTGGATTCTGCACTCGGAATGTCAGGGTATATGTTGAAGGTTTGATCTATACCCGATACTGTCAGAATGTAGAACAAAATGGATCTAGAGATTTCATCCAAATGGATTCCCAGATTGGGCGCTAAATCTGCACTTCAGCCCTATGCTTGCACATAAAAGAGAAGAGGAAATTTTTTGTGGGAGGGGCTTGCCTTGGTCAAGCCCATATTTAAGAATTAACCTTTAATTGAAATGAAGAAAATTATATCATGTAGAAGAGATCAAATCTAACAATGGAAATATATCATACCATGTAGATGCAATTGTACTTAGTATAAGATAAAATATGTTAATGCAATAGCCTTGAATCAACATAAAACCAGAAGGAAATCATGTAAGACAAAACCTTTGTGTAATAGATGCTTGTAATTGGCCTAAATATTGGATTGAAGAAGAAGAAGAGGAATCCCTGAATAAATGAATGTAGATATCCTCCCTTGATGGCCAACTCCTTTGTCTCCTATTAAGGGAGAAGCTAGATTTATAAAAGGAAATACATAAATTCTTGATCAATCTTGAATTATTTCAATGAATGCTTTCTTGAACTCCTTGAATGCACAATAACTTGCTTAATAATGATTGTATGAAGATCATAGATTTCCCAATAGTAGGTGCAAAAATTAGGGGGAGAAGTCTACTTTTATAGTGATTTTGGGGTCCAAATTGACAAAGGCCGACTGCATTAGGCGGTAAAAATAAAATACCTTGCATCAGGCCCATAAACCACCAAAAATCAACCTCCAAGGTATAGGTTGAAAGTGGTTCAATCTATACCCGGAAAGTGTAAATCTTGAGGTAAAGTTGTCGGATCAAAGGGGTGTTTAGTGGTTCGGGGAAATAGGGAAAGGTAATTGGGAAACTTGGTCCTAAATGCATCCAAATATTGAAATGGAGGCCCAAGAGGGAAATGAATTATGTGAATGGATGGGTAAATGGGAAATTTTGCATAGAGATTAGAGCTAGATTGAAGGAGAAGATAGGACCTTGATTTAAATTATATATACAATTAGGTGCAATGTAATGTCCTAATATAAGGAGCACACTAAAGAGGGCTAAAATAGTCCCAAAAATGAACACAAATGAAAGAGCTTACTTTTTAGGACTCGACATTAATATTATTCATATCAATAGTTTTCATTTACTTTTAATATAATAATTATATAATGTATTATAATTTTTTATTCTAGTTATAATATGCAATATATAATGATTATATCATACAATTCTATATCATAACTAATAAGTTACTATTAGATTAGAAATTTTTATTATTATTATCATAATTAAATATTATTCTATGACGTGGTATTATATATTTATAATAATTATATTATAATAGATATTAAAAAATATATTTATATTTAATAAGTTTTAATATAAAATATAATGAATAACTGTAAATACTACCATAGTATTATATTAAAAATAAACATGCATATAGCATATAATTGTACTAATAAGTTCCATAGTCAACATATCGTATTTAGTAATAAAGAAAACAAAACTTTGTGATTACTAAAAAGTTTGAAAGTACAAAATGAAATAAAATTTAATACTCTTCAACCTAAATATTAAACTTACGTGTTTCACTGCTCAACAAATTAATTTTATTATGTTTTTTAACTAATTGGAGGTGTTTAAATAAATTTGAATTTTTTATGTGGCAAATGCGAGTGGAAGCCACCATGGGAACAATTGTTATATACTGTGCATATGGGAAAAAAACTCACGTGATTACCAGTTTTGTCACATGAGAAAACAAACCAACCAATTAAAAAAGCTAACATCAGAGGGTTGAATTCGATTCAATCATCTTACATTATTAGCAGATAGGCTATATAGCGGGAGCTTTTTACGAAAACCAATCTGACGCTGAAACCACTTACCATTTGATAATTTTTATCGCGCTAGAAACCACTCATCAAATGATTTTGTCAAATGTTGCTTGTTGCTTGATCCTCTAGCATCGAATCTTATAGCCGTACAAAATCTAATCAAAATTGTAGCCATAAAATCATATCACATCTTACAGCTATACATAAACACATCAATTTTCCAGGCATAAAGGTATAAAATCTTACAACTACACCTAATCATTTCAAGTTTGTAGCCATAAAAGGAGTATCAAATATTTCCTTTTGCGCGTCATCCTCGAGAGACTACAAACCATAGCAAACAAGCCACCTATAATGAGAGAAACTGCCTTCATTTTTATGCTTTGATATGATCACTTACAATAGAATCCGCTATGTAGCCTTCCCTGAGAACTCTCACGCCCTGAGAATTCAGGAATAAAAACGTACACATTTTCACCAGTAGCCACAATCAACAATCGAAAAACATACTTAGTCTCCACTCCTCTCCTCTTATTCACAGTCACAACTCTCCACAACCTACAGTCCCATCATAGAAGCAGATTCCACAGACTCATTAAACTCAGGACATAGATGAAATCTCATAGCATATCGTTCCACGTACTCAATGAACTGGTATTTGCTAGGGTAAATAGGGAAATCTTCAGGAAAATGTGCACTCATGGCTAAACCACCCAAATCAAAATCCCAAAAGCCTAATTAAAACTGCAAGATTCCTTAATTGGTTTACCAAATCTGATCTTTTTTCTTCTCTTGTTCAGGAATGTGATTTCTACTCATTAGATGGGCTTCCCAAGATTCCCTTTCCCCATGGATGGAAGGAGCAGAGCGGGATATATGCATTATTATTCACCAAAAAAGGCTTGTCGGGGACTTGAATGGATGCCACAAGAGTCACAAAGGACGTTTAAAATTTCATGAAAAAAGGCCACTTGAGCACTTCAACGAACGCCACAAGAATTGTAGAGGACATTTGCAATTCAATGGACGCCACCCAAATCGCAGAAATGAGTCGTGGGAAAGCAGAGGCAAAGAAAGTAATTTTCATCCATAACAAATCACCATGTTGAACTGAACTAATCCAAACTTCACCGAGAGGAAAAATTTTGAATTTCCAAAAACAACCCTGCAAACAGGCATTGAATTTGGCAAGATTATGTTTTTGGAGTTTAAATTTGTTTACCATGTCTACTTTTGGAACTTGACATTGCCTTGCATGATTTTGGAAATTAGTACATCACCTCCATCACTATGAAGTCCTCATATGTTGTGGCAGCTATCGTTAAGGATTATACCATTTCTTATGGCCCATTCTACCCTCGTGAGTATCTTCGTGCCTTTTGAGAAAAAAGATTGGAGTAATAACATAACAGAGATATCATTCTGTAGCTCTGGGATTGGGTCAAGTAGTGGCATAATTGATTGATTGAAGTCACATGGATTATAACCTCTTATCATAGACATGCATTCTATTCACGAACATATAGTGACTAGGAATCTTGCTACCAATACCTTTAAGGTTGTTAGCACAACCCTTAACTATTACATTTTCTACGATGTAATCAAACATGATTTTGTTTGGGCCGTTGAATCCAAAATAAATCTCATGCATTTGTTACCTTGCTGCTTCGTTTTGACGCTTCCTTTAGAACTCTAGGAGAAGCGACGGTAAATGATTATGTGGCATTTTGCTTAACTGCGGTTTAGGGCTTGAGTGATACCCGGGCTAGGTCTTGTCATGCGGATATCATGCCCGAAAACTTAGATGGCTCTGTAGTAATATGGACGTTGCTAATCACAAACTTTCACACTTCCTCCTTCCTTGTGTCGATATTGTTTTGAGTGATAGAGGCAAGTGAAGGAGGGAAAAAATTAGATTTCCTAGACACATTCAAACCCTGTTCTCTTGTTATTTTTTATTCACTTTGATAAAAATAGATTCACTTTAACAAAACTAAAATAAACCTAACCTATATATTATTTTCTATCGGCATAACTCTTGCACCTTCTTTAAGTGCAAGAGCTAGTTTTATTTCAATTTTTAACCATCGATTTGAAAAGGGAGATTGCTGATTTCAAATAGGTAAACGTTTGCAATGAAATCTGTTATAAAACATATTTTTCATTAAATGTGTTGATTACTTCATATTAAATTTACTTAAATATCTAAAAAAAATATAAATATTATTGAAGGCCAAGAATGGCATGGACCAAAAAAAATGTTTTGCCCAACGTAAAGGCAAATACCAGCGTGGACGATAAAACAGAGGCAGAATAAAGAGAGGAAAACAGATCTATGGACACAATATCTAAAGCGAGTGGCTATTTTTTTCTGGTTAATTTTCTACATGTCTTTGTTGGCAGAGATATTATCCAGTGCTGCTCTGTGAAAAGAAGAGCAGGGAATAGAAATTGGCGAAAGAACGAATGAACGAGATCATTCTCATCGTCTTTTGTCATCCCCGTTTTCCACGTAAATGTGCCTAATTTTATGACATGTTTTAACAACGCCTTCATTTTCTCCTCTCTGAGACTGTTTCCTTTACAATGCTTTTTCGCTTCACGTACCGAATCGTCTGTGCCAATAAACGGAGAATTTCATATAAAGTTTTAAATGCTCTTTAAAATAGGTGTACAAACGAGCGGACAAGATGGGGTGAATCGTCTTGCACCCGTAACAGTCAATACAAACCATCCAATGCACAACCTAGGTCGTTCTTTTCAAGTATGAAACACCTTTGGAATAATTAATATATGGCAATTCACTTCACACTCTTAAAATTGATGGTAATTGAATTTAAACTATAATTAACATATGAAAATTTATTTCACATATCCATGGTCAAATATAACCCATCATCAATACGAGAGAGAGCTCTTCGGTAATATCATCATAACTCTCAAAGTCATGTGCAATAGTAATACCAAACCAAATATGACAAGTAGTTGGACCGTGGGCCAAGCCTTAACTGAACTTTGGAAGTTTTAATGGCATAATGTTTTATCCTCCTAGCCATTATCCTAAAGTAAAAATACTTAATTGACCTTTCATATCTATTAGACGTACCAGTTGCACAGTAAAGTACGATTCGTAGTTGTAATAATAGGCTAGTGTCAAGTTGAGGTCTACTTCCTTTAACTCTCGTAATCTACGTTGATGAACAGAAGTCTTCGACGCATCTACATCAGAAAGACTTTGTAAAACAGAGTGACCACCCATACTTGGAAAGAGCAGCAGCTGATGAAGCAGAAACGCCAAGAAGAGATCGATGTTACGTCCACGATGTAGTATTTTAAAAGTTTTGGGACAAGTGTGTTAGCAAATACGTAATGTGAACAAAGAAAAGAAACAAACTTCATATGAGAACGAAATTAGTGGATGTCTTCAACGCATCTTATCCGGTGGTAGACAATTTCAACACGGGAGTTGTACCCACTTTCTCCATATAAATGAGAAGACTATACTGCTTGAAACTTCGTTATCAAGGCATTCTAATATGAATCGAATAGCCGACTTTTGTAATCGAGGGTAAAATAGCGTCTTAAGAGCTTGCAAGACGCTTGGAAGTTTGCTCGCCCTTGGATTTTTCCTTCTCGCTTTCCGGTGGACTATTACGTTTTAGCTTTATTAGAGTTTCGTAATATTTTCACTCCAAACTCTCACCCTTTTTTGATCTCTACATCATAGGGTTTGTTAATTGCCGGTATTCTTAGTACTCGGAATGTTTGCCGACATTCTGCCTAGCCAATATCACCGTAGGCGTTTCCATATTAGAAAGGCCAAGCTAATTTTTTAGATAATGGTGGAAAATGGTAGAGACAAAATGATTACCATTGAAATGATCTCAACCGTTGATTCTTACTTCTTAATTTCAACGATTCTAAAGATAAAACTATTTGATCGAACGGTTCGTCAGTGATTTTTACCATTATCGGCTATACAAAAATATGGGCAGGTGATTGATTGATTGCTTCTGTCCGCTGGATATCCATTTACCATTTAACATTTCCCATCACTTCTCTCTACTGGTCACTCGAGAAGCAGGAGCAGTTGCGGTAGCGTCGTTTTGTCAGAAGTGAGCAACGAATCCGTTGTGTGGGAAGGCGAGAAAAAGAGATTCAATTGTTGCGTGGCCACGCTGTCGGGCCACGTGGGCATTGTGTCCTGTTTAACGACGTCGGGTCACCTTCTGTTCAGCGCCTCTCAAGCTCACGACGTTAGAGTTTGGCGCCACCCGGATCTCCATCACTGTGCGCGCTTTGGTGCAGGTAATGGAGCAGTCAAAGCTATCGTTGTCGTTGGTGACAGAGTTGTTACTGCGCACCAGGATCAGAAAATAAGGGTTTGGAGGTGGAGCAACGGGAAGTATAAACGACAATGCCCACGTTGAAGGAGTGTTTGATTGGTGCAGTCAAGCAAAGTAATTATGTGCAGACATGGCGGCACCACAGACGGCTGTGGATGGAACACGTGGATGCCATTGGTTTTTTGGTTGTGGGCGTTGCCGTGGGAAAGCTGAGCTGGGGGAGGAAGAGGAGCCCACGTCTAAACAGCAAACTATAAAGTATATCTTATCA
>MU222847.1:28005-42251 GCA_018584345.1 Thuja plicata
CAAGCGTCTCTTTCTAAGGTTTTCCAAAAGTACCCCATACGTAAGATTTTCTTAGCTAGGTTTAAACCATTTGAATGTGACCCAAAAATCCCCTCGTGGACATCTTTTAAAGCTAATTTTGATTCCTTTTCCTCTAGACATCTAAGGAATGTTTCGTCAAGACCCTTATGATACAATGTCTCAGAAAGGATAGTATAACGGGCTGCCTGTCTTATGAAATTTCACTTTTGAGTGCGGGTTTGGTCTATGGGTAAAGTTTGATCTTTGAGGTAAGCATAGATAGGTCCATACCATGGGGAGTCATGTCCATGTAAAAGGGAAACAATTTGGGTCTCAGGTAGGTCAAATGTAGGTTTCAACAATTCTTCCACCAAGAACTCATACTTTTCATTTTGATTGGGTAGCTGAAGTAAAGATGCCAAAGTAGCCATTGCATCGACCGCTCTATTCTTATCTCTTGGAATTTGTACAAAAGTTATCAAGGAAAAATACCTCTTCCAGCTGTCTACCAAGTTCTTGTAGGGTAACAATTTTTCATCCTTAGTATTATACTCATCATTAACTTGATTAATGACTAATTAGGAGTCCCCATAGACTTGTAACTCTATGGCATTCCATTCCAAAGCTATCTTTATGTCGATGACCAAAGCTTCATACTCTACTATGTTATTGGTGCAAGGAAGCAATAACTTGTAAGATTTTGGGATTGTGTAGCCTTGTGGTGTGATCAAAAGAATACCTGCTCCACTGCCATTTTGGGTATATGATCCATCAAAGTATAAAGTCCATGTCTTAGCTTCAATGTTCACAATTGCAGAATCTAGGAATTCCACTTGTATAGGGTGTGTAGAATCTTGAGGATATTCAGCCAATTGATCTACTATAACTTGAGCTTTGATTGCTTTCCTATCAATATATTCAATTTCGAACTCTCTAAGTACCATGACCCACTTTGCAATCCTTCCTGTTAAGGCTATCTTACTAAGTAAGTATTTCAAGGGATCAATTTTAGCTATGAGTTTCGCCTTATGTAACAACATATAGTGTCTTAACTTTTGAGAGGCAAATACAATTTCTAGGCAAGCCCTTTCCATGAAGCTGTAATTTAACTCATATTTGATCAAGGTTATACTCATATAGTAGATAGCTCTTTCTTTCCCTTCATCATCCTCTTGTGCCAATAAGACTCCTAAATATTTTTCCATTTTTGAAATGTAGAGTAATAAAGGTTTCCCTTGAATTGGTGACATTAAGATAGGTGGATTCATCAAGTAGGTTTTCAACAATGAAAAGGCTTTGTCACACTCGTCATCCCATGTGAAGGTGGTTTCTTTATGTAGCAATCTGGTGAATGAATGGCATTTTTCCACCAATTGAGAAATGACTCTTCTTATAGATTGAAGTCTTCCTTGAAGTGACCTCATTTGGCTAATATTCTTTGGAACATCTATGTCCATTATTGCTTGTACTTTTTCAGGATCAACTTCAATACCTTTTGCTGAAACAATGTATCCTAGGAGTTTTCCAGATTGTACCCCAAAAGCACATTTCTTTGGGTTAAATCTCACCTTGAATTTTTCTAGCCCTGTAAAAATCTTGTCCAGTATGGATAGATGATCTTTTCTTTGATGTGACTTAGCTAAAACATCATCCACATAATCTTCCATAAAGGTGTGCATCATATCATGGAAAATGGTAGTCATAGCTCTATGATAAGTGCCACCGGCATTCTTGAGACCGAAGGGCATGATAGTCCAACAAAAGGTACCCTATGGGAATGTAAAAGCTATCTTTTCTTGATCCTCAGGTGCTATGAAAATTTAATTATACCCACTAAATCCATCCATGAGTGAAAGCATAGAATGACCTGCCATGAGATCTACAATATCATCAATGCTAGGTAAGGGAAAGTCATCCTTTGGGCAAGCAAGGTTTAAATCTCTGAAATCTGTGCAAACCCTTATTTTTTTATCATGTTTGGTAACTGGCACAATATTGGAGATCCATTTGGCATATTCTATTACTCTTATGAATCTTGCTTTGAGTAACTTCTCCAATTTAGCTTTGACTAATATGGCCATGTGCGGATGCATTTTTCACAACTTCTACTTTACGGGCTTAACGCCTGGTTTCACATTTAAGTGATGCATAATGAAACTTGGATCTAATCTACGCATGTCAGCATATGACCATGCAAAGTTGATTTAATTTGCTTGAAATAATGTGATGAACTCTTCTCTTTCCCAAGGACTTAAATATGCTGCTAAATGAATGAATTTAGGATCCTTTCATGTTCCAATGTTGACCTTTTTTGTAGGTTCAATAAGTATAGGTGATCTTTCATCTTCATGAGTTGGAAAGGTGTCCAACCTCTCTCCCATAGGTGCCACAATTGGGTTTTCACCTTCAGAAACATCCTTTATTTTTACTATTTTTGGGTCTAGCACTGCCACATGGTGGTTTTCACCACTATACCTTCTCATTTTTTTGTATATTTTCTCTTCATTTTTTGAATTAAGAGGTTGAACACCTGCCCCCATCATCATGTCTAGAGTGAATTCATTTTTGGAAGAATTGGGTTCAAGCACATTGAGGTATAAGGCCATGGAATTGTCATCTAGGAAGTTGAGTAAGTCATTTGACTCGGATAGATCCCAATCAATAAGTTTGGGATGCATTGAGGACAAAGAATAATTGAAAGAGTTTTCATTTGAAGGAGTTAAGGACATGACTTCATTAGATGGTTCATACATTGTATCGTTAAGGTCTATGACATGTGCCTCTTCTAGATGTTCCATGGAAGAAGGATTGAAATCCTCTTCATCAGAGTCCTCTAAGATTTCTATGGGAAATAAAGCATGTGGATTAAACACTAGGGTAGAATCTCCCACCCATGAAGGTACCCAAGGTTCACCTACCCATTGAGTGAAAAGAGGCACTTGTTCTATGTTGACTTGTTGAGGTTCACTTGCTGTTTGAGTTGAAATCAAACCTTGAGACATATGTTCTTCATTCTCAACTTTAGGAGGAATTGCATAAGTGTGAATGGTATCAACCTCTATGTCATGACAAGATTCTTTGAACAAGGAATCCCACTCATAGTCTCTAGAATCATCTTCACTTTCAGAACCTACCATATGAATATGTTCACAAAAATCATGAATGGGACTTGAAATTTCCCCTTTATGTTGAAAACCTATGCTAGCTTTCTCTTCTTTGGCTCTCCAAACGGGTTCAATAGGTTCTAGCAAACCTCTATGTTTAACTCCTAAGGGTCATCTTCCCTTATAGCCCATTTTTTTTGTGATATCAAATCCTTTACCATATTGATCAGTTTGGATATTGATATGTTGCACTCTTTCATTGGGATTAGTTGAATTATCATCTCTATAGAGCCATTGTAATACCTCATCATCTTCTTTGTCTAATTCTTGTTTTTCACATTCCCTCACAAAATGGTCATTGTACTTATGAGGTTGATGATCTTTGGATGGTTTCCCATGTGTCCTTGGAGATGTAGGTAAATCAAAGAGGGAAAAAAAATATTCCCCTACTCCTTTTGATTTAATTTTACATTGTTTTTCCAATTGATGCATTAGGCCACTCATCTTTTCATAGTGCTCTTTCTTAGTTTGTTCTCTTTCTTATTTAGTGGGTTTAGAAGATTCCAATCTCAATGTTGAAGTCTAAACTGAAGTATCCTTTGAATTTGAACCCTCATAACTCATCTTTTCTTTTCCCTTAGTCGATG
Organism: Thuja plicata; assembly: GCA_018584345.1. Taxonomy (NCBI): domain Eukaryota; kingdom Viridiplantae; phylum Streptophyta; class Pinopsida; order Cupressales; family Cupressaceae; genus Thuja; species Thuja plicata. The sequence continues at coordinate 31,757 of MU222847.1, forward strand.
TAGTTGAGTTAGTTTGAATAGGGTTAGAAGTAGATGTGACTTCTGATGTTGATTCTAGTTTTTCTTCTTTGTCCTCTTCCATGGTAATATTAGGGATAACTCTTTCCCTATTATGAGGAATATAGAATTCATGACTTGGCTTTAAAGCATTGCAATATTGGAATGGGTTTGAATCTCCTCCAATTGTGATCTCCTCCCCTAGGTATGGAAATTTTAGGCATTGATGATATGTAGAAGATACCACTTGCATCTCATGTATCCAAGGCCTTCCTAGTAAGATATTGTAGGTCAATTTCATGTCAAGCACCTAACATATAGTGTCCTTTTTGATAGGTCCCACTTGAATTGGTAGAACAATCATGCCCTTTGAAGACCTTTCCTCTTCATCATAAGCCTTAATATTTATTTGCTTCTTTGGATCAATGGAAGACTCAGATAAACCTAATGACTTGACAAGGTTTAAAGTGCAAATATTTAGACCAGCTCCACCATCTATGAGAACTCTCTTGACCCTATGTCTTTGGATTAATACCTCTATATGCAAGGGTAAGTTTTGAGGATGTGTGATAGACATGTCATCTTGTTCTAAAAAAGAAAGACAATGAGGAGCAATGAGGTGTCCTACCATATTCTGAAATTTATCTTCCTCCAAATTTATAGGAACCGTAGTCTCCCACAAGGCCTTTTCCAAAATCTCTTTGTGATTAGGAGATAGTTTTAGCAATTCCAAAATTGATATTTGGGCAGGAGTCTTTTTCAATTGATCCACCAAACTATAAGGTTTTGTGGTGGGTGGTGTGTGTTTAGCTACAATAGTTAGTGACTTGGGACCAATAGTAATAGGAGTAACTGCTGGTAAGGTAACCTTTGAGGCTTGTACCCTTGTGATGGCATTAGCGGATCCATGGGTAGGTTGGTCTTTAATCACAAAAACATTGATGGTATTGTCATAAGTATGTGCAAAGTTGGCATTATGACCACTTCTTACATTATTTGCATTATTTCCTCCATTGTTGGAATTAGAAGATTTTCCCTTTTCATGCTTATAAAAAGGAGTCTTAAAGGTTGTGTGATCTTCATTATTTTGAGGTCCTTCCACCTTTATCACAACATTATCTATGAGATCTTGTACCACATGTTTGAGACGTAAGAAATCATTGGTCTTATGTCCCCTATTTCGATGATAATCAAAATGGCTATTCTCATTCCACTAGTTTGGCTTGACATGTGGTTCATAGGGTTGAGCCTTTGGTATATTGATAACCTTATTTGCAATAAGTGTCCTTAATGCATTTTCCAACGGTTCACCCAAATTAGTGAATGTCCTCCTGGGTGTAGGTGCAAAGAACAGTTTAGGCTTGGAACCCCTTGATTGTTCCCAAAGTTGTTGTTAGTGTTGTTGTTGAAGGGCACTTTGGGTGTTTGATTCACGTTATTGGCTTGAGCTAAGTTTTGAGTAAGGTTGAAAGGGATAGCTTTTATGGTATTAGCCTCCACCACTCCATCATTAACCACTCCTTTATTGTTGTTGTTATTCCTTGTCCAATATCGACTGGTGTTGCTATTGTTGTTGTTATTGTTATTTCAATTTTGATTGGTGTTGGAGTTATTGTTGTTGTTTTTATTATCTTTGTAGAGTTTAATTTCTCCACTTTTCACCAATACTTCTTCTGTTGTTACCCCATTCTCAATCAAGTCTTGGAATGACCTAGGACATTGTAGCCTTAATCGATAGTTCATTTCACCATTCAGGTTGTTCACAAAGATGTCCATCTTTTCCTTTTTAGGTACACTCTAAGGGTATCTAGCAAATACTGCCCTCCATCGTTGTAGGAAAAGTAGTAACCCTTCTCCATCTCTTTGTTTGGTGTTGCATAGATTGAGCATTGTAACCTCGTGTTTGATATTATAAGAATAGTGGGCTACAAATTTAGAGGCCAAGTCCTCAAAGGTCCTAATATCAGAGGGTAATTTTGAGAACCACTCCATTGCCATGCCTCCCAAACTTCTAGGGAATAACCTCATGAGGTAAGTTGTGTCATGCATGAACTCTAGACTTAGGGCACAAAATTCCCTTAAGTGATCCTGGGGATCAGATGTTCCTTCATATTTATCATATTTTGGATAAATAGCATTTTTTGGAAATGGTATCATGACTAAGGACTTGTCAAAAGGAAAAGGACACAAGGCTTCAATAGAAAAGGGTTTAGGAGCCCCACCTTGTTTCAATGTGTCCAATTGCAGTTGGAAAAGTTGGAATTGTTTGTTCATGATATCAGTGGGGTTAGCCTCAGCTTCTTCTTTCTTGAGTTTGGAAAAATCATAATCATGTGTAAGTTTGAGACCCATTTGTGCTAGGTCTAGGAAGTATTTCTCTTTATCCTTTTCCAATACTTTGTCCACAAGTTTCATAAAGAAAGGGCTTTGCATAGCTTCAGTAACCTTTTCATCAGTTAGCTCTTCCATATTTGGGTCCATATTGCCCCCATTATTGGTGTTATTCATCCCTTTATTGTTAGGGTCAAGGTTTATTCCTCCGGTGACATTGGTGTTATTCATCCCTTGACTATTAGGGTCTATGTTTATCCCTTCAGTGACATTGGTGTTGGATCCTTTGTCATTAGGATCAACATTTCCTTGGTTGGTTAAATCCTTTTTCACATGATTAATCTGATTAGGATCTATATGACCAAATGGAAAAGACATCCTTGGTTGTGTTTCTTGAGTAGTTTCGTGTATAGGTTTCACGGAAAAAGGATCACCTGGGAAAGGACACTCTTGTCTCAAATAAGACCCGTCTGGTTGGAGGGTAGTTTTAATGTAATGGGATTGAGTGAAAAATGACATTAACATACGTAAAAATAAAGATCCTTGGTTTCCAAACTTGTTCAATGATCAATCCGTGCACGAATTTGCGAAATGCCCAAAAATAGCAGATTCTGATCAAGACAGGTATCCTCAGTGATAAAATGTCCAAAAGGGTATCCAAAAATCAAATTTCCTTATTTTCAATCCTTCATTAAGTACCCACTATTTTCCCTTTTAAGATTCTAGGCAGCTCTTACCTGTGTGTAGGCAACCTTTTACCACTGATACGCGGTGGCTGGAAAATCTCTATGCGGCACTCTGCAATTGGCAGGCGGCGTTTCTCAATTGTCAAGAAGTTTTGAAATGTTGTTACACAGCTCTTTCCAATGAACATGTGGTTGTTTGATATTTTCAAGTGGCATTTTAAGTTTTGTAAGCGGCCTAGCTTTGTTTGTAAGCGGCTCTTCAAGGATTGTACGTGGCATTCTGCTGATCAGAATGGATTTTGTAAATTTTTAAAGTTTTTTTAGGATTTAAAATTTTAATGTCTTTTATCAAATTTATCAAATAGTATTCTTGCATGAAAAAAAAATACAAACTCAGCACACACATAAGATTTACATCATGTCCCTAAAACCACACTAAAAGTGTATGTTCTCAGATGTTTTAAACTGGTTTGCACAAGAATATCTTCCAAGCAGTCTACCCTAGCCTCAACAAAATTTGGTTTTTAAACATGGCTCTAAAAAGGTAGGTCTACTACTTTATCATGTCTCAATCTATTCTGGTCTAAACTTTGTCAAGATCCTTTACCCCTTTGAGGACTTCCCACACGCACAAAAGTATGATTTTGTGCAATCCTGAAGGACTACTAGAGAAAGTGAGGATGGCTTGTACAAGTTTTAGTCACTTCTCAATTAAGGAGAAGTGCATTATTTATAGTGGGTCAGACGATATTGCGGTGAAAGCAAATATCTCACACTTTGGGTCATTCCCTCTCACCGTCCTTGTAAGGCAATTCTTGGGAGGCAGGCCCTTTAAAGCTCTAATTAGCTAACATGTTCATAAAAGTAGAAATTGAACTTGGTCCAACAAGTTTGAGAATTTGATTCACTCAAAGAGTGAAGAGCATATCTCTATTATCTTTCTTTTGTTCCAAACACTTTTAAAAAATTTGTTTATTTTCAACCTCTTAACAAGGAGGTTCTTAGAATGGAAATGTGTGGTTCAATTTTCAACCTATTTATACTAGATTTAAAGAAAGCCACAATCTAATCAAATGCAAGCTTGATGAGTGAAATACCCGATTTCAAAGCTAGCAAAGGCTAGGTTCATTTTTGAGTTTTTAGCATTGTTTCTATTCACCTAGTGGCGATCGTTCCCACTCCATCTCCTCCAACAAAGTTAGTCAACACAAAACACAACAAAGTGAAGAAAAACCTTAAAGATACCAAAAATCTCTTAAAAGCTCCTTTAAACAAATGATTTATGGATTAAAGCTTTTAAAGAAAGTAAGTATGAAAATTAGTCAAAGAGTAGGAAATTTTGCCTTGTAAGCAAAGAACACCTTAATGTAATGTTCATATAAATGGTCTTCTTCAAACAAGATTTCTAACAGATTTGCATTATGAATTTCTTTATCATTTTTAATCTTAGCTCTTACCTCTTTGCTAGGCCTTGATATTCTCTTCTCTGGTTTCTGTACCTTGGGGTGATTTTTCATCTACATAATCAGAAAACATAGAGAATTAGGAAAATGACAGAATCAACCAAAAACTAATTTAAAGCAAAAGTTGCTACGTGACATTTGATAGCTAAAGGGCGGCTATCAACTGTTACTAAGCAGTACTTTAAACTTTAACTGGGGCTTTTGATTCTTACTACGCGGCTCTTAAAGTTTAACAGGTAGTAAAAGAAAAATAATAAGTGGCGCAGAAAGCATAAGAAGTGGTCAAAAATTGTTGATAAGCGGCTGTTAACAGTTAACAGGTGGTGCACTGTATTTGACAGGCGGTATGATTTTTCTAGAAAGCGGTCCAGTATATCTCTCCTGTGGCAGCAAACAGAAAGACGGAGATGAATCAATCCTACTAGGTGACGTTTTAGTGTTTGTAGGCGGCTCTTTGCATCGTATACACGGCTCTTCTCCTATTTTCTGCAAGAAAAATAGCAAAAACCACAAAACAAAGAATATAAAAATGATAAAAATGTCAGAACAGAGGCCTAAAGCCCCACGGTGGGCGCCATTATGTGTACATGAAAATGCACCTTCATGAAATTAAGAATGAAAGAAACTATTCTATGGAAAGATAAACAAATTAATCTAAAGAATTGAAACTAACAAAGTATATCATCTCATGGTTCTCTATCCAAGCTTTGTTGAGAGAAGCTCTCAGGCTTAATCTCTCTCAAGGACAATCCTAGAACAAGATATGTATGAAAATATAAATGCTTAATCTAGCTGTAATGATTAAGAAGCTCCAAGATCATAAGAAAGATTAGCAAATGTTCTAAAATATGATATGATAAATGAAAATAATGCTAAATCTCTCTCTCAAATCTCTCAAAATGCTCCTCAATATGTTCTCAATATGCTCTCAATATGTTGATAATAAGGATGCATTTTTCTCTTGAATTCTTGGATTCCTAACACAAAGGAAATGGCCTATATTTATAGCATTTTCCCAAGGGTAGGGGGTAGAGTGAGTTAGTCATGATCAAAGCTTGGTTAAGCAAAAAGCTTGGTTAAATCAAAAAATATTTGAGTGTTTGTAAATAAAGGAAAGTTTTTTGGTTGTCTCTCAAAGATATTTTAGGAATTTAAATAACTCCATCTTTTAATTAAATTAGCCATGGAAGGGTAAATGGGTTGGATTTGATTCTTTTTTATTTGATTTATACAATTGAAAATCAATTGCATAATTTGATTAATCCCTTTAGGCTTGATTTAATTAATTGATTTCATGATTATTTAATCTTTTAATTTGATTTGAATTTTGCTTCTTTGATTTGCATTGATTAAATGTCCATTTTATTTGCATTCAGATAATATTTTGAAGCATTTGGCTGAGATTTATAATTTGAAATGTTTGAGATATACCTGGTAAATTTTAGGTGTCTACAGGTAGTCGGGAGGTCGATTGATAAAAGATAAAAGATAAAAATGATCCAGTGATCAGGAGATAAACATGTAGTTGTGAAGTCTCTAGATATTAACCAAGGTGGTTAAGGTGAGTTTTAAAAGGCTTTCAGTCGCCTGATCTCTTGATATAACCGCAGTTAGTCAATTTGTTCAGTGACAAGGAGATTAGGTCATTGGAAATGAAACCTTGGTTAAGAAGATGATAGTTCATAGCCACCATAAAGTATAGCTTCTAACCAATGAGGAAATAAGGAGCGTAGCCATGGTGGAAAAGGTAGCTGAGGTGTAATCAATGCTGAAAAATCAAATTTGATCTTAGTCGAATAGAATAGGGTTTTTCAGAGAAAAATACTCATTCAAATTTGATTTCCTATCACTGTCAAGAGCTATGGCTAAGAAATTGAATACATTTCACAGTATGTGAAACTAATTGTAGAAATGATTGAATGAAGAGATGTTGCATTGATGTTTCTGATATAAATAATTGTCTTTGCTGTGATTTCACTTCACCAACGATTGAATTTTTAGAATATAAGATTTCTATATTTTCTGAGAAGATTTGAGTTTTCAAGCAGTGAAGTGTGAAGTTGAAGTTCCTCCTTATTTAGAATTGATAAAGTGATATAATTGGCAAGCTGTGTAGTGATCAAAATTTCAAAATTGTGCAGAGTTTAGTTGTTGCAAAAAATTCAGTGAATAGTGAGGGTTTGGAAGAGATTTGTTTCAATATCGGTAATAGGATTGTAATTATCACACGTACAGAGAAAAAAAGAGTTAGGCACTAAGCATTGCATCCTCTAGTGGGAGAAGTGGAGATACAGGTGAAGATACTAAAGGAGAGAGGAACTATTTAGATGAGTTTCTACAATTGTTACCTGGATCTACTCAAAAAAGAAAGGTAAGTGCCGAAATTTGACAAGATAATTATTGTGATATCAGAGATGCTCAGACTCTAGGTTCTTCTCGATTTTATTTATATAATTATTTCTGAAGAAATTCTGACCAAGCCATTCCAATCTCAAACCCTTGAACTTGTGGGTTAGCTAGGTTACTAGTGCCAGATGTATTTGTAGATGTAGATTTCATTCTTGAATTGGAAAATAGATATGACCCTCTTACTAAGATAATTAAGAATAATCATGGGAAACCCTTAGTGACCCTAGATAGAAATTCTTTCATGAAGGAATTTGGGTGTTATTCCCCCACGAGCATAGAGATTGATTTGTAGAAATTGACGAATAGATATGTCAGGGAGGCTGGGGTAGAAGCGACATTGATCAAAGAGAATCATGTCCCCAAAAAGATGAGGGGTCTCATTGAACCTATCCCAGGGGAGATTCCTTATTTATATAAGGATATGAACAATTACATTAAGTGTATTGCATATGCACTACATAGAGTGCTGGGAATAAATGTAGGGAGAGAAAGGATTAGCTTTGATATCCTTATGACGGTACTGGATATACAAATCCCTCATATCAGTACTAATTATGATTACGTCCAATATATAATTGATAGGATGCATGAAGTGTTTTTACAAATTAAAAACAAGGAAGTAAACCCTAAATTCATGCAATATTATTTATTGGTGCACTTAATTCTTTATTACAACTTCTCCTTAATGGACTGTGATAACTTGAGGCCACAAAGATTCTTTCAGAATCAGTCCAATCCAATTTAGTTCTGGGTGAGGGCATAGTATTATACTTCGAAGGATTATAATTTTTGTGCATTTAAAAATTGGATGGTTTACCCAATCCTTTTATCTCTTGGTGTGGATAAGACAAGGCTACCAATACAGGTGTTACAACTTTTGAGGCCTTGTGATTATGGTTGAAAAATCACAATTGGGGTGATTTATTTTATGAGCAAAATTAAACAATGATGAGGGTGTATGGTTGCATTGACCCAACCCACATCCTGCCATTTCATGTGCCACCAAGGATAGAAGCCATGGAATTCATAAGGTAGCTAATTTTGACAGATAAGGAACATCTAGCTCCCCATAGGAAGGGAACTTTCACCTCCAGAAAATTTAAGATATATGGTTTCACCATTGGGATAGGGGCTATAGATTTGATAAGTTCATGGATGAACAATTTCATAATGCATATTTCTTTATGTAGGTATGTTGATTTAGAGGGTTTTATTTCAAGTGCAAGGAAATTATTGACTACTTACATCCCTTTCAACAAGGAGCATGGACAATGTACAGAGGAGGACATGCTCATAAATATGATGGATGAAGATGAGATTGCCCTGAGAGAAGGAAAGTTTAATGAATTCATGTATTTTGAAAGATAGGTTAAGAGGAGGGGATTGAATTTTAGAGTTTTTTTCCTGATCTGCCTTACTTAAAAAGGCTAGATGCTATGATTGATTCACACACCTTCTTGTGCATCTTGTGAAATCAATTAAAGGATGCACTTGATAAAAGTGACAAAAAGAAGAAAAAAGTATTCTTCATTTGAAAATGAAGAGGAGAGTGACAATGAATACTATGTGCCTATCCTACCTCTAATGGATCAAAAAATGATTGAATATTAATCAGTAGCAGGGGAGGAGCAAGAAGAACATGTTGTGGACTTAACTCAAGTCCCAAAAGCTGAAGTCATAGATGAGCCCCCACAGAACAAACATAGGATTGAAATAGGGGATCCTTCACAACAAAGGAGAGAAAAGAAGAAAGACAAAATGGGTGCTCTTATCACAGGAAATAGAGCTTATGACCATGAATTAAGAAAGAAAATAAGGCAAGGGAAAAAGTTTAAAAAGAGCACTAAAGAGGAAATTGAAATACCTCTTCGGACTTGCACTAATGAAAGGACATTGCACAAGCAAGAGTTCTTAAGAGATGACCAGTTCATCAATACAAAAGAATTCAAAGAATTTATTGTTTGGAAAAAACACATATTAGTGAGGGAAAAGTTACAACTAGAGGGAGGAGCCCCAGTGATAGAAGAGGCCTTGCAAGAATTACAATATTATGATCCCGAGTCTTAAAAGATGAATACTGAAGAGGCAAGGCAACTGGTTAAGTCTAGTGGAATGTTGCTATTGGAAGGATGGGGCTTGGCATCTGCATTCATCATTGATCAGGTCAGGAGGCAACCCGATATGAAGTTTTCATCAGAACTCCAGGTAGGAGACATGATTAAGGGATTTGGATACAATCCAAAGTCCCAAGCATTAGCTATGTGGAGCCTAGCTCCCAAAGATGACAAGCCATATGTGATGAGTATAGAGGAAATGATGGTAGGGAATGAAATTATTAGGTCAGTACAAAACATAGGAGACTTGGAAATTTCCCAATTTCTCACACAATTTACACAAATTAATGACGCTAAAACTACTCAATTGTTAGAAAGAATAAATAAGATGATAGCTGAGAGGAGTGCAATTATATAGGATAGAGAGTTGTGTAAGATAAAACTCTATGGCAATGAAAAATTAATTAGTGAATTGAAAAAAAAATTGCAAGAAAGACCAAAGGTTGCTCCTGTAGAGCCAAAAGAGGTTAGTACTGATGAAGTCCAGACATAGTTAGCAGTTTGAGAAATAAAGATGGATATTAAAGAACATAATGATGTTATTTTGGGTTCTCTTTTTGAAATTTTGTAGCACAAGATAGAGATGATTAAAGATAAGGTAGATATAGTTCTAGATGCATATAATAAACTACCAGGGTTACATAGAGAGGTTACTAATTATGTAACAATTTTGAAACCATACTATGCAAGTTGGTGAGTAAGAAAAAACCTTTTTGAAAGGTTGGAATCATTGCAGCCTTTAAGGGATGATCTTCCTGAGATTGTCATCCAAGTGCATGTAGAGATAGATCAGATAGGGTTTACTCTATCATATTTTAAAGGAAAAGTCAATAAGATTGAGGCCAAAATGAAGATGTTTGGGCTGAAATACAACAAATTTGTACCTTCGATCAAATCTGCAGATAATCAGATCAAGCCCTTAGGAGCATGGATCATCAAATTTGATAAGGTGATGCTTGATAAATATATATATCCCTGACAAGGGAGAAATTGATATGGAAAGATACAAAAAAACTTTTGGATGTAGCCTTTAAGGCTGAAACTGATTTCACCAGATTTGTTACAGATGTCAAGAGCATAACAGATGCTAAATGGGACAAGTTGAAGACTAAGCTGTAGAACATTCAAAGCTTTAACTAGACTACTAATGCAGAGGTCACAACATGGGACACACTGACAAATCCCAAGAAAAATAAAGCTGTCAACATGGACTTAGACATTCTGGATGCAAAGTGAAGGACACCTGGCACCTACTCTCTGAGCACAGGGAGGTTAGAAATATGAAAGACTAGTGTAGGTTAGGCTGAAATGGAGGTCACTAGAACTCAATATAATATCAAATTCTATCTTGAACAACTATGGACAAAGGTGCCAGAGCTCACAAAATGACAAAGTGCAAATCTAATTTCATTCTATAAATTTGTCCATCCACCGCTTGGGGACTTCTTATATTTTGTCTTTACTATGTTTTTAGGGTTAGGTCTCCAAATCATCC
>MU222849.1:0-19300 GCA_018584345.1 Thuja plicata
TATAGGTCATTGGGATTTGTTTTATGCAAAGATGTCAAAGTTGTCAAAATGTTGCATGACAACATTTTGCAGTACTGGATTCTTTTCAAAGAATGATGATGGGTTGTTTTTTTAATGTCCTATAATCATGGGGGAAGCATATTTAGACATGGATGATCCCATTTCTTCAGGCAAGTGGATGTAATGAGTGATTTGAATTTGCAAGAAGAAGCTTTGTTTTTTGGTTTTGCATACAATCTACTTCTTGTGTATATGAGTGTTAGTAGATGGATTGAAAAACTAATCCAGAGTTTTATTAGTGTGGTAAAGATAGTTTCAAACACTTTTTGTTAACATTTCAACTTTATGTGACTTCATTAGATTAGTCTTTTAAATTGTTTTGCAAGTAGTGTAGTCGCTAGTGCTAACAGAGTAGATTTGGGAAACATGGCTCCCCCATAGATTCCAACCATGAATTTAATCATGGTATGGATTAATATGGTTGGGGAGCCTCTTTATAGTGTATATATGAGTCTAGGATTCTAGGAGAGAAAGATAACTATTTTTCAATGGAAGCCCTAGGCGAGTCCTATGCACTCGGTTAGTTGTTTTCCAGAGATCTAATAGTTTTTGATTGCAGGAGAAGGATTTAAAGAATGGAACCAAGTGTGGTTTCATAAGCATAGAGGTCCTATAAATACCTCATAATAATATTAGTCATTATCCTACCCATTTAGATACATTTTTGAAGAGAATTCAATAGACTGCACCTAAATAGCCAAATTAGCCCAATTAGCTCTGAATTCTAGGAACCTACTATATGGAGGCCATAGAAATCTTTAATGTCTTTGAAAAGGGTGTCAGAGTATCATATTTTTTGGGGGGTTTTTTTGGAATAATTGTGAAAGAAGTGGGAAAAACTCTCTGATTAGGGCTAATTGACCTATTAGGCCTAAAAGAGCAAATTCACCTAAGGTCTTGAGATCGTTTGAAAAACCATTTATGTCAAATTCAAATGGGATCATACGGAATAAAAGAAGTTTATTTATCAATAATTACACCCCTTGCAAGAATTTTGATATAAAAGGAGATGAAAATGCACTTGGAGTCCTCCAAGAAGGAGTAAGGAATTGAAGAACACTTTTTTGATAGTTACGCAAAGGTTAAGCACAAAGGTTGTCAATTCATAGAGTGGTATTAGAGAAGTCCTAGGCTATCTAAGAAAGGGCTTGAAGGATCCTAGAAGAGATGATAGGATCTGGTGAAGACTAGGAATAGGACGTGTCCTAGATAGGTTTGTGCAAGCACACCTTGAGTGTTTCTATAAATCCTTATTAAAATATTTAGCCTTGTTAGGATCTTATTGATGCATTATAGTACAAATCCCCTATTAAAGGACATACCCTTTTAGGATTCAAGAGTAATAGTGGGCTCACTGCTCAGGAACACTACCTAAAGAAGGTTAAATCCACCCTTACGACTTATAGTCCAAAATACAAATGTATATAGGAAATATACAATCTAGTGAATTATTTGATAGCAACTCTCTTTGCTTGGTTAGTACCAATGAAGTACCACAATAACATCCTCTTCTCTGGATCTAGTAGAAAAATAAGATCGTAGATTCCACACTTTGTTGTCTCTATCTCAATTACATTCATATATCCATCATCTTTTTAAAAATAAAATATCTCTCATATATACCCTATTACAATAATTAATTAGGTTGGCCAATTAGGCTTTCCCAATATACAAATAATTAATTAACCCTTTTCTAAGATACACACGGTACCTATAAAAATTAGAAGTCAATTAAAATTCATCAAATATAATCCAAGATTCGTAATCCATGCTTGCAATCCATAATACATGCTACATTTCTGAAGTCAGCCCAAAATAGATCTCCTCTAGAACACATGCGACAAATGACCAACAGTCAGATGACTTGCAAAAATTTAAAAAAAAAACCACTCCTTAACATGTCTTTTTCTATCCCTTAAGATCGTATAACCTAAATCCACATCACTCGTACGTTATACTTAAAACACTGAGGCTAACTTTGTCAAAGATCATTGCCACTGTCCAGTACCCAATCTTCACTAAAACATATGTAACTCATCTAATAAACACTATTAAGCCATACAAACTTAGGAATAATATCACAACACATTTATGTACACATCATCATATTCTTTCATTATGAAACAATCGTACAGTACACATACACCTCTATCAGTAATCAAGCAATAGTAATAACCAGTTAGTTCTGCCTCCATAGAAACATATGTTGACATCAGTGACAAAACATGAATTCCAAAAACATCAGCAACAACAAATTCCAACAATCTCCCCCTTAGGCATTGATGAAAACATATGGGAAAATCCATCAGCCCAAAAGTACTCTCTTAATACAATATCCTCAACACAACTCTCCCTAAATAGTAGGGATTTTCTCATAGAATATATCTCCCTTTGACAACAATGGAAAAAGGGTGCCATAACTATTCTTCTTTATTTTGCAAGGAGTATCTTTTTAAAATATTCATGCCTATAATAGCCAGGGGAAAAATAAATGAAGTATGTTCTATAATGTTCCTGCAATCACTCCCCCTGAGGAGTAGATCCATACATCAAGTCCAGAAAATTATATAGCTTTGAAAGCCACTAGACTAATGTAATCCTACATCAATTTAGTTCTCACAAGGAGGGGCTTTCACCCCAAGCATACCTATGAGATAATCAAAGGAATCCTTTGGAAAAGGTTTTGTAAATATATCTACTATCTATTCATTTTTTCTGATATACTCCAATCTGATCTCCTTCTCTGCTACCTTGTCTCTCAAGAAATGATACTTGATGGAAATATGTTTATTCTTTGAATGTATTGCTGGATTCTTCAACATGTTCACTATGCTAGTGTTATCACAATGGATAACCACTGGCACTTAAAAATTATTCCAATATCCTTCAACATATGTTTCATCCAAACAATCTGTGTACAATTTATAGCAGCATCAACATACTCAGATTCAGCAGTAGACTGAGCTATACAATCCTGCTTCTTACTTAACCATGAAAGCAACCTTTTTCCAAGGAAAAATGCTCCTCTACTTGTACTCTTTATTTCATCCACATTACCTACCCAATAAGCATCAGTATATGCATGTAAGATAAAGTCAACAGATTTTTCATACCATATGTGAAGCTATTTTGGCATGTATATGACCTTCAATTAGGGTCGCTTGTGTTTTGGTGTTGATCAGAGTAAGTTACAATATGTTGAAGACATACAAAGACAAAGTAAAAGTGGTACAAGACAAATGAAAGGTTGCAATTATTAAGGGATTATAATGTGGAGTCCAAATGTGCTATGTTGGATTTGGATTGAGGATTAAACCTATGTTATGTTAGAGTATGGTCAATGACTTGGTATTTACCTTTTGTATAAGTGTTAATTCTATTTTGTGATGTATTGGAAGCTAAATGGAGATATAATGATGTATATATAGGAAGAGGTTTTTGTGAAGCAAAGTATAAATATGATGGGATGAATGGATGTGAGCACATGAATCCATTGTGATTTCAGAATCAGACATATGGTTATGCGAGCTACAACTAGAACTACCTAAGCATAGCATATGCTTGTATTGTTAACTATTGAGAAATCATTGTAATAGAATCATATTTATGATTGTATGAGTAGTGAGCTTAGTATACCTTTAACATGGTTTTTCTATTCTTCTAATAAGGAAATTTGCTACTGTAATAATCAACTCCTAATAGAGCTAGGTCTCCTAACAGGGACATAATATTTTTAATACAAATTTGTGGGTACCATCCCCACCAGGGTTTTCTCTTGGCCAGGGTTTTCTCGACAAAAAATTCATGGTATTATGAGTTGTGTGTTTTCTGTTTATGTTCTTTTCATTTAATAATTTATCTGCTTAAGTTGGAATTTACTAAGTTTAGGTTGAAAGCATTGTAATATTGATTCACTCCCCTCTCAGTATTATTTAATCCTAACACAACCAAGATTTGAATGATGATTGGAAAATAATGCATAGCATTGAACACATGATAGAGTAGATTTAAATAATATATGATTGAGTCCTAGTAATCTAGAGAGGTTTTTGTTTGGATTGCATATTATTTTATTTCTATCTTATTATGATTGTAAGTTTAAATTTAAAGTAGAGAGAATCTATCTATTTATGTTTTATTCATTTTTGAGATTGTAAACAAGGGTGAATGTGTTGCATAAAATTGCTACCAAATAATTATATTTTTGACTAAAAGAGAGGATACATAAATTATCACTAGCCAAAGACAATAATATGGACAAAAAAACTTTGCAAAGTTGAAAGGACAAAAGTTGAGACATAAAATCACACCAAGAGTTTGATAAGTTTGATATTTAATCATAGCATGACTTAACTAAAATTTTGTTGTTGGATAATTTTTTGATAATTAAACACAAGTAAAAAAATAATAGACCATCTCCATAATAAAGATAATTCAATTGTAATTTCTATCTTTTTGTTATATAGAAGGTTGAGGTTTATTTATCTCTAGTAATTTAGTCTCGTTTACATAGAGGCTTCTATTTTTTGATTTTCTTCCACATTTAGAAAGTTGAATAAAGTATAAAGCTCTATTTTATTTGTTTTTTTTTTTTACAAAGAAACACACTAGGAGGACATTTTTTCTTGTTAAAATATTGAAGTGAGAACCTTGCTTTGGAAGTACACCATAATTAGTTGTTATTTTTGAAATAATATTATAGGAAAATATTAAAGTGGAATTTTACTCTCAAAATGGATTCCCCATGTAAATCATTTTATTGTAGTATGCAATCTATTCATGTTTATTTTTTTTAAATTCTATAAATATTATAAAGATCTTAGAAAATTTCTTTTACATATTCCTCCTCTCAAGATTAGTATAGGTAGTTCTTATGGTACCTTAATTTCCTTAAAACTAGTCACACTGCTTGTTTAATGACAATATAGAGTCTAGACATAAGAGATGAATTGAACATCAACAATAAAATTAAAATAGATTGACGAGCACATTTAACTTTTTAAGTTTTTTCAAAAATATGTGAAATGCTTGCTTAATATTCTAACATCAATATTAATGGGTAAAAGCACACTCGAGTGTCATTTTTTAGGCTAACTAGACTGACTCCGCCTAGTTTGATTTTCCCCAGTTAGACTCAACTGAGTATAACATAATCGAGTCCATGTAGGTGCCTACATGGCATAGTAGACTAGGCTGAGTGGGACACGGTAGAGTCCTACTCGAGCCAGTCCCTACGATATTCTAAATACCAAAAATGAATTTTATATTTAAAATACCAAAAAATGACTATGATACCCTAAGGGGACTCGGCCCAATCAAACTAGGCTGAGTCTGACTGGGCCAATTCTTCCTAGGTGGCATGCCACATTGGTAGCCAAACCCCCAAAACCATAAAAAAATTAGAATTTTTCACTTCTATTATTCCATTCTTTGTAAAAAATAGAAAATGTCAAAAAAGCAAAAGTACCCTTTTCTAGATCTTGGAACAAAGATTCTGGACATATAAATTTTATATTGTTTGAATTACAAAATTTTGAAATTTTTTGAATTGATCTCCTTACGATTATAGAAAAAATGTCCTTCACTTAGGTCTTTCTTAACTAATCAGGGTGAGCAATGGGAGAGGCTTTGAGCGGGAGACTTTTTTCAAATTTCACAAGTTTCCCTGCCAGGCATGGTGGGCTGGTTGTGGGTTCTTGTTTTGGTGCAAGTCTTAAGAATTTCAAAGTGGACATGGTTCTTCCTTTGGTTGTTTCTCTAGTACCTATTTTGGGTCTGGCGTTGCAGGTGCCACATCCTTCCATGTGTGGTAAAGTGAATATTTCACCCTACCAGGTTGTCACGCCTTGCGCCTCACCCCTGCTGGGTGTACCCGTGATTCCTTTGAAGGAAGAGTTGTCATGAACTTCGATTCCTATCCCACTAACTGCCATTGAGAATATCTTAGTGAATGGGCCTAGCCCTTCTCTGGCAGAGAAGAAGGAAGGATTTGATCTTTCCAAGGACCCACTAGTGGGGACTCGTGAAGGAAAAAGAACTAATAGTGTCAAGGTCAACCCCTCCACTACCAAAAAGTGGTCAGAAATTATGGGAGAAAAATTGGAAGGAAAACCTTCTTCTCCTTGTTTGGTTGTTAAGGTGGGTCTCCTGGCTGGTGAAGTTGCTATTTTTGTTCCAGAAACTCTGGTGGATCACTCTATTTCTGCTATGGAACTCACTCTGGCTGGTAAGTGTTAGTAATAACTGAGAGGGGGGGTGAATCAGTGGCCTCAAAATTTATCCTTAAAAACTTTAACCACCCATCTATAACCTCAAATTATTATGTCCCTACAAGATGCATGCCATGAAATACTTTTTAAAGATGAACTATTTGTCAGTTTTCCTTGTCTGTCCTTATTCTCCTTGATTACCGATAAGCATTACAACTATTTACTGAAACTCAGTAAATAAGCAGAGTATACCAATCAATCCAAAATTAACTATGTGAGATGTAAAACATTAAAGTAATAAACCACATACACATAACACATGGATTTTAATGTGGAAACCCTGTTAAGGGAAAAACCAATGGGACCGGTACCCCAAATTTTCACTCTTACAAAGTGAGCCCTACTAGGAGCCAACCCTATTAAAGGTTACAAACACACTGTTAAGTGCAACTGTGTTAGAGGATTTTATACATAGAGGTTGTCACTTAGTATCGGGCATCCATTTTCTACCATCCTTGAATCAGAATCCTTCTTAGACTTTCAATATGATTTAGGAAAATCTTGCTACCATCCTTGAATCAGCCTCCTTCTTAGACTATCAATAGGTATCGGGCAAGTCTAATGCTACTTTCATGAATCAACCTTTTTGGCACTCCTTGAGAGATACCTCAATATATAGAAGACTATTAAGTCCTTCTCTGTTAAGAGACTTGATGCTTCAATGGTTAAACTAAAACACTATGACTTATTTATGATGCAACTTTGAATTGCATATTTTCATATCTATTTAAGTACATTACCTCTCTAATAAATGTATCAATTCAATTATTTTGTGCTCCACATTTTTTTCTCTGTGATTTTGTGCTCACTGTTCATCGGTGTCTGTAGAATTCCTTAGCTCTCCTTCATCTTGATTGATCAGGACTGTATGAAGATATTCTTCATCAGTTTCTCTTCAGCATCTTCTTTTCATTCACTCCCCTTAATCCCTTTTTCATGAATGTTATATGGAAATGAATCAAGCTTGTCTCTTATATAGACATGATATTTATTGTTTCTTGATTCTTGATTCTTGGCGTGATAAACAATCTAGCCAATCAGATTTAAATCATAACTCCTGATTTGTCTCGTATAAATCTTCTTGCCAACTATACAAATCATCTTTAAATAAATCACTTAACTCTAGTCAAATAAAACAATGAAAACAACCAGTTAAGTATTTCTTTTAGCTCTGCCAGCTAGATATTTTGTCATTTTTTGAACTTTTAGTTCTTTTGGTCAACTCTGCAGTTAGTCATCGGTGACAACTGACAATTCGGTTGGTATGACTCAAGTTAGCATTGTGATCTCTGTCCGTCGGGCATCATTGGAAATTTACTCGTCGGTTAATGTTGATTTTGCTCGTCAGGCAACCTTCTGAATTTTTTCATTGGGCACTCTGTGGTTCTGCTTCATCAGGCAACACTATTCTTCTGGTCATCGGGTATCATTGTGACTTGTCATCTTTTCTCTATCTGTCCGTGTGCACTCTGTCGGTGTTGTTTGTCACTTAGTGAATACATGACTTTTATGCATTGCTAGAAGTATAACCTTGGTTCCTTTGGTTCTCTGAAGTCTTTGGCATTATGGACATGACCGTATAGATGTTATCAAGTTGACATCAATGACAATACAATCATTAACTGATTTAATGACTTACATTATCTTCAACTTAACATTATAAAAAATTCAATCAGTTACTTGTCATCAACCTCTCCCTTTGGCATTGATGGCAACATACTATATTATCACACTATACTATTTCTAATACAATATGAAATACATTAGTTGAGATTTATCAAACTACCAAATAGTTTGTTCTGATAACCGATAAAAATGTCTAACCATCGGTAAGATCTATTTTAGCTTAGATTTGACTCTTGCAGCTCTTTGTATTTCTTCTTCTGATGTGTTGTACTCTCTTCTTGTGTAAATTTCTCTCTTTGACTATTCTTCTCTTTTGATGTCTCTTTTTCTCTTGTCAGCAACTCTTCCTTTGTTTTAATCCCCTCCCTATGGACATGATCTTTCCCTGTTGGAGTAATATGATAATGGATAATCTCTCTTCTTTTTCTAAAGACTGTGATAATAGGTATAAACTCTCTCCCTTTGACAACAATGCCAAACAAATATCTTACAGATATCTGACATTAATGTCAAGTGATATTTTCTCTCCATCCATAATATATTCCTTGAATTTCCCTTATCCATCAGCAATACATCAATATGTTATGGTGCTCAGTTCTGATATATACCTATTATATATAGATGTAGCTTTGAAGTTCATCTTTTTGCTTGCATCAACATGAATGATATTCTATGAATATGTAGGCTGATGCAACCTTCAGTCATTTACTAACTAGTAGACAAGGGTTTGACCCCTAGTCTCTTCCTCAAGTACTCAAAAGTATCATTGGGCAGTGGCTTGGTGAAGATATTGGCCAATTGTTCTTTGGATTGCACATACTCAAGTATCACCTTCTTTCTTGAACTTGTTCTCTCAAATAATGATACTTGATGGAAATGTGTTTAGTTTTCACATGCATGACTGGATTCTTGGAAATTTTTATTGCACTGGTATTATCACAATAGATAATCACTGGTTCTAGGATCTTCATATGCATACCTTCCAATAATTATTTGATCCATGCAATATTTGAGCAATCTGTAGCAGCAATGACATACTATGCTTCTACAGTAGATTGAGAGATGCATCCTTGCTTCTTGCTAATCCATGTGACAAGTCTGTCACCCATAAAGAATGCTCCTCCAGTTGTGCTCTTCCAGTCATCGAGATTTCTATCCCAATCAGTATCGGTAAACACCTTGAGTTCAAATTTGCCTTCTCTTCTATACCATAAGCTAAAATCCTTAGTTTTCTTCAGATATCTTAAAATTATTTTCACAGCAGTCATATGTGATTCCCTGGGGTTAGCAAAAAATCTAGCAACAATTCCTACTGCATGTGCAATATCTGGTCTAGTATGGACAACATACATGAGTTTACCTATCATTGATATGTACAAAGTCTGATTTACCTCTAGTGTTGTGTCCTCCTTTGCTAACTTACATCTAGTAGCCATCGGTGTTCCAATTGGTTTAGAATCTTCCATCTTGAATATTTTTAGGACCTCTTTAATGTGTTTTGACTGTGTAATGAAAATACCTTCACATTGTTGCATAATCTATAGACCAAGAAAGAACTTGATCTCTTTGAAAATAGACATCTCAAATTCTTTTCTCATCTCATTTTCGAATGATTTGCATAGCATATCATTGCCTCCAAATATGATATCATTAACAAATATTTCAGCAATCAAAGTGTTAGCATCAATATCTTCATTCAAATAAAGATTAATGTTTTCACTAGTCCTTACAAATCCAATACTTATTAGAAAGGAATTAAGTCATTCATACCAGGCTCTAGGAGCTTGTTTAAATCCATACAAGGCTTTATGAAGTCTACATACCATGTTCCTCTTCTCTGGATCTATAAACCCTTCTGGTTACTCAATGTATACCTCTTCTTTAAGAATTCCATTTAGGAATATTGACTTGATGTCCATCTGATATACCTTTAATCATTTGAATACAGCATAAGCAAGTAGTATTCTTAAACCTTCTAGCCTAGCAATAGGTGCAAAGGTCTCTCCATAGTCTATACCTTCTTCTTGTGCATATCCCATGCATACTAGTCTTGCTTTATTTCTTGTGACTTCTCCATTCTCATTCAGCTTATTCCTGAATATCCATTTAGTACCGATGACATTCTTGTCATTTGGTCTTGGCACAAGTTACCATGTCTTGTTCTTTTCAATCTGCTCAATCTCATCATTCATAGCACTTATCCATTCTTCATTACCAAGTGCAGCATTGACAGATTTTGACTCAAACTCACAAATTAAACAACTTGAGTTTAAATACTTACTTCTTGTTCTTGTACAAGCTTTCTTATCTCCTATGATCTAGATCTTTGGATGGTTCCTTCTTACATATATGGAATGTATAGGTACAATTCTTTGTGTATCAGCTTGATCATCATTTTGATCTTCATTTTGTTCTTCATCACCTTGCACATTATTTTGATCATCATCCTTACTGTCAGTAATTGCAGCCTGACCATTGGTTGCAACATTCTATTGTTCTGGATTTAAGCACTGTTGCTCAGGTAGAGTGTTAGATTCTTCACAATATACAAACTTGTTGTAGTCCTTTGGTTCTTTTGTGTTTTCCAGTTCATTCTTTTCTACAAATTCATCTATCTTTACATTTGCACTTTCAATAATTTTTTTAGAAGTCTTGATAAGACATTTATAATATTTGATCTTGGTGGAATACCCTATAAAGATACCTTCATCACTTTTGGCATCAATTTTTCTATTTCTATCATCCTTTAAGACATAAGATTGACTATCAAATATTTTTAAGTAACTTACATTGGGTGTTTTACCATACCATAACTCATACGGTGTCTTCTTTGTGTCCTTCAATTGTACTTTGTTTAATGTCTAGATAGCAGTATTGATAGTTTGCCTCCAGAAGATTTGGGTGATGCCTTTATCTATCATCAGTGTTCTTGCACAATCAACTATGGATCTGTTCCTTCTTTCAACAATTCCATTATGTTGTGGTGTTCTTGGTGTAGAAACCTATCTTTTATACCATGCTCATTATAGAAATTAGTAAATTCATCTGATATAAACTCACCTCCTCTATCTAATCTCAATAATTTCATATCCTTACCACTTTGTTTCTCTGCCATAGCCTTATACCATTTAAACATCTTGAATGCTTCAGATTTATCTTTTAGATACATAACAATCATCATTCTAGAGTAATCATCAACAAAGAGAATAAAATATCTATCTTCATAATAACTCTTTGTCCTCATTGGTCCGCATAGGTTAGTATGGACTAATTCTAGAATATCATCAGATGTATGGGTTTTACTTTTGAAACTAGACTTTGTCATTTTACCTTTTTGACAATTCTTGCACATGATGTTGTCGGGCTTTGACATCGTCGGTAAGCCTATTACATTTCTCATTCTGCTTATTTTCATCATGTTGTCAAAATTCACATGATTTTGTACCATAACCATATGTCTTCATTGCTAACCATTAAGCAAGTGGTGTTAGTATCATTCAAATAGAATAAGTTACCTTTTATCTATTCACTGGTACCAATTAATCTTCCTGATTCATTGAAGATCTTTGCCTTCTTATTCTCAAATGCTACTCTATAACCTGAATTATTCAGCTAAGAAACACTCAACAGATTATAATTCAATCCTTTTACCCAATAAGAATTTTTACATTTAATCAGGTTGTTGAGCATTATAGTTCCTTTACCTTCAACTGGACAAGGTGTATCATTGTACCATCGTTATAATACTCAAAAGTTTTAAACTTTTCTTTATCACTGGTCATGTGGTGAGTGTAGTCACTATCTATAATCCAAATCTCATTCTTGATAACCTTAGATATGAGTGTAGTTTCTACAAACCTTTTATCTTAATTTGAATCATCTTTCATAGCCACAAATACCATCTTGATGTCATCATCAGGTTTGGTGTCAGTATCTTCATATTTGCAAGTAGCAAGGTAGCTGGCTTTCTTGCCTTTGTCCTTGTAGTCTTGGGTATCTCTTCTTCCTGATGGGCAGTAGCTTCTGTAATATTTGTTATCACCTCTGTCAAATTTCTTCTCAAAAGATTTGTCATTACCATTGTCATCTTTTGTGTAAGGACATCTTGTAGCAAAGTGTCCAATCTCTTTACATTTAAATTATACAAGTGGTAACTTGCCTTTGTATTTACCTCTTCCTCTCTGCATTCTTCTAGGCATAAGTGCTTCTATTTCATATATATCTTCTTCTCTTTCACTTTCACTATCTCTTCTAGATGTGTTTATGACTTGATTTACTTATTCTCATAGAAGACTTAAATGCAGACTCTAAGTTTGGTAAGACACTATTATCAAAGTTATTCATCTCAAATGAAATCAATCTACCAATTAAACTATCAAGAGTAACTATATTATTTTCTACTGCTCTCATTTCTTGAATAGCAGAAACTCTAATAGCATATACAGGCAGTAAGGTTCTTAAGATTTTACTTACCACTATCTCCTCTTCAAGTGTATATCCAACTCCTTGTATAGCATTGACTACTTCTTTTATTCTTATGTTGTACTATGTGATGTTTTCTCCTTCTTTCATTCTGAGATCGTCAAATTTTCCTCTAAGACTTTCTGCCTTGGCTCTAAGAACATTTGTATCACCTTGATGTACAAGCTTCAGTTTGTCTCCCATTTTCTTTTTTGTTTTGCAATCTTTAACATCCTCAAATTAAGCAATAGAGAGTGAGGAAGAAAGCTCTATAACCATGCAGTTGTGTTCATGATTTTCCCTTAATTGGTCTACTATTCATGATCCTATTGGCAACACATATTCAGTATCTAGGAATTGAGTAACATCATTACTAATACTTGATAAGTGGATTCTTATCCTGCTTTGCCATGAAGCAAAGTTGTCTTTGTTCAGCTTAGGCACATCTTGTCTGTTCATCTTGTGATCTTTGACTTAGGTCTCAAAACCTTCCTTTTTAAGCACACAAGCTCTGATATCAATTGTTAGTAATAACTGGGAGGGGGGGTGAATCAGTGGCCTCAAAATTTATCCTTAAAAACTTTAACCACCAATATATAACCTCAGATTATTATGTCTCTCCCAGATGCATGCCATGAAATACTTTATAAAGATTAACTATCTGTCAGTTTTCCTTGTCTGTCCTTATTCTCCTTGATTACTGATAAATAGTAAAACTATTTACCGAAACTCAGTAAATAAGTAGAGTATACAAATCAATCCAGAATTAAATATGCGAGATGTAAAATAGTAAAGTAATAAACCACACACACATAATGTTGGAAATACAATAATGGGAAAGCAAGATACTGAGAGGGGGGGTGAATCAGATCTTGAAATATAAACACTTAAAACAAACTGATCCACATTCATACATAAATGAATCTAATGTAATCTTAGATAGCATCCACACCATGAAATAAATAACACATTACACAATAACTTGGTAACCCAGAAACCCAAATAGGTAAAACTAGGGTGGGGATGACACCCACAAAAGTCTCCACTACTACAATAATAAAGTTTACCTATTAAGGTTACAATGTTTGATTACAAAATGTAATCTACCCTATTAGAGGTCTACCCGGTTAAGAGCTTCAAATCATTACAATCTACCCTATTAAAGGATTTAAACTTAAAATGAAGTAAGCACTTTGTTAAGAGATAAATAAAGGCCTACTAAAACCACTCTATTAAGAGATTTTCACCTGATACAATGATTAAAAAGTTTCAAGTATTGATCCTTTGATATGCACTCTGATGCTGATGATAGATCTCCTCTTTATAGTATCTCTTATGATCCTATAATTTGATATACCTTTACTCTTTTGTTCACTGTGTTATGCTCTTCTTGATCTCTGCTTTTGAACAAAATAACCCTTTGTGCATTTCACTTCAAAATGCAGTCCCTTAGACAATTACTCTTCTGCCTCTTGCACATACATAAAAAATAGGGTTTCGAAGCAATCTAATATATTTATATAGATTTGATAGTGAGATCTAGATCAACAATCAAGATCCAATAACCATACCATGATGGTATTACAATTAATGGTTACAATGAGTCATGCATAGGATAAAACAATTAAATGCATAACTAACTCCGTATAAGAATATTAAATGCATACATAAGTCGGCCCAAAAATCTTATACAAGTTGGTCAGATCACTTATCCTTGAAGTTTGTATCATTCCTAACAAGTATACAAAAACTTTCCTGCTCAACATTTAACATCCCTGTCTACTCGGCTCGGCAATGTAACTAGGCATACTAAAAAACTTCTCGGCAATGCTGCTCGGCCTTGTATAGTTTTAGCTCGGCCACAGTGATAGCCAACTAAAACTTCCTAATGAAATGACTAAGTGCGGGTCACTAATCATCAACAAAACTTAGAGATTAACAATCTCCCCCTTTGATATTAGTGGCAAAAACACTTATCATTACTTCTGTACATTTCATCAAAAATATTTCCTAAGTACACTAAGTACTCCACCTAGGAATATACTTATACAAAATTTTACAATGCCTTCAAAAATTATATACAAGTGTAACTTTGCTATACTGATGTATCATTCTGTATCCATTCATACTTCCTTACCAACTTTTGTACTAGCTTCCCCCTTCTGTAGTACTAACTTCCTTACTAACTTCCCCCTTGTTTTTTTCAATGATTGCTGGTGGGGTTAGGTTGTACTTATCCAAAAAATGTTTATGACGCTGCAGGGTGGATTCAAATGTTGTATCCCAGCAGTCCTTTACAACCTTCATAACTCCCATTTTTATTTCTAGCTCGGCAGCTAGACTCACTAAACTTTCTGTAGTCGATAGATTTGCACTGTTCTGTGATAACTCCTTGGCTTTTGAAAGTTCCTTCTATATTACCTCCAAATGAGGAAACAAGCTTTTCTGAATAGTTATTAACATGGACCTTATGCGACCATCTTCATCCATAAGCTTGGCTATTCTCCTTTGTGCATTAATCAACTTATTAAAATGTAAAGAGCTAGAGGTAGTATCTTTACCTAAAGTATTACCAGTTGATCTCAAATCTAACTATAGCTTCTCAACAAGCTGTAAATTATCCTTTGTAAAAAATTCAACATCACATAATTTCCTATACAAAGAATAAACATTGGTTGTAACTTTCTCTAAGGTTTCTACAAGAATAGAAAGTTCAACCTATTTTGTTTCTATCTCTTCTGAGATCTTCTCTAGAACTTTGCTCTCAAATCTTGTCCGGGACCATTGTAGAAGCTTCTCATTATTGTCTATGTCCTCATCTGTTACTTTTTGTACAATGCTAACTAGTTGATCTATGATTGGAGCTTGGGACATTTCATTATCTAAGTCAAAAGCCTTGTAAATATGTCTTTGATGTCATGCAACACCTGCTTTTGTTTTTTTTCTATCTTCATCTATTCTTGTCTTTTCTTCCTCTTAAGTAACTCTTGAAGAGTCCCTATTTGTTTAAAAGATAACTCATTGGGAGCCCATTGTGGAATCACAATGACTTCATCTAGTGTTACATCTAAAATCTGTGACTTCTTCAAGATTTTCTTCTTCTTCATTTCTGGAGAACTTATGCTCGACAACATAATATCTTTCCCTTTGACAGTTTTAGTATCCAATGCCTCCTTCAATTCTATCAATATAGTATGTGGATTTAGCATACCACTAGTTTTAGGACCTGTGGGAGTGGATGATCCAGACTGTGGTAGCTCAACCAACACTTGTGCTGCCTCTTCTTCTTTAGGATTATCAACAACATCTGTTGTTACTACTCCACTATCTAAAAATGTCTTCACAACCTCTAAAATAGGTGGATCTTATGAAGTTACCTCTTTTTCCTTTGCTTGTTATTGCCCTTCACTTTGTTGAATACTGACAACTTCAATTTTATCACCAGATGCTGTGGACTTTTCTTCTTCAGTATCAACTCCCTTAATAGGTGAATCAGTGTCTTTTCCACTCGGCATCTGTTGTTCCTCAGCATTCAAATTGCTTGGATCAGCAACTATATAATCCATAGGACTGTCTATAGTCAGATCAACAGAGTTTGTTACATCTAATGCATTTTTGGTCTTGTCATGTTCAATGGCAATTTGATCTTTAAGTATCTATGGTTCAGGGGTAGTCTTTTCTTCAACTTCTTGTGCCTTTGGCTCAGATGTCCCTTTACTAGATTTCTTTTCTTTTGAGATGGCTAGTCCAAAAATCTCTTTCTAGATCCTTGTGCTTTGTTTTACTACACCTTCTATATCATTCTTCAGAAAAACATATCCTCTGACTTTGGGAACAAACCTATTCTTGTATTCCTCAATAAATTTGGTTCGTTGTTTAGACATTAAGTCAGGTATTATTTTGTCTAATGTTCCTTCTCGGATCTGTCTTTCAGTGGCAAGTGCAAATTCCCATTTGCTTGATAGAAAGTCATATAGTTCATCAGGCACATGATTTCCTATCTCTGTGTTGTTTCCTTTTCTTTCTGTCACAAAACTATTCCTCAGAGGGTTCACTCTATTTATCCCTGACACTGATCAAGCATAGAGTAGAAAAATAGAAACAAGGTTTTGAAACCTCCTACACTTTGAGCTCCACAAAATCGGGCGGGAATACCTTTGAAAAACTTAGAATAATGAAATCACTGAATTATTCTAGCTTGTTATTGATGGAATTACAGGGACTGGCCACTGTAACATTCACTAAAATAGACCAAACTGAAAGTAAAGATTGATTTTAATAATGACAGTCATTTGATTGAATGAAAATAGACCAGTGCTCAATCTTAGGGCATGGAGTCATCTATAAATGGTTTTAACCAGCATGATTGAGGACAAAACTTAAGGCAATTACAGGATCTGACACAAACATAGATATACCTTATATATCTACCTCAGTACATTTAACCAAATTAATCCATCAGATTCATTTGCTACCCTGAAATTTGTTGAGATATCTCTAAGGTATATTCTCTCCTTGAAAGAACCCTAGAAGTATTTCATAATCTGCCTGACAGATATATAAACTGAAGATATTCCTAGAATATTCAATTTAAACAAAATTCAGAATGCTAAAATGAAGACAGAGAATCCATTAAATGCTACAGAAACTGTGAACTGGAATTTATTCAAAAGTCATCATCAATTAGTACATTCAACATAGATTTCTCCAAAAGACCAAATATATTGGTTCACAAAACCAAAATTTACAATTGACTTAGTACTATTTTCAGACATAAAAATGACCATCCTTTTCCCAGTAGTCTTGGAATCCTTTTATAGCACAAGGATGCAACAAGCTACCGACATACTGGGAAAGATTACAAAATTTCTTGCAACAACTTTGCAATGAACTAGCAACAAATTTTTGCAACCGAACATGGGTGGCAACTTATCTGCAAAGCCTAACAAGGTTTGTCTTTTGTGGCTTAACTATATTTCTCTCATCCTTTAAGCTTTGCCTCCCATCTGTTCACTTCTTTGACGGTGGGCCAATCAAAAGTTTTCTCTTCTTCTAGCTTGGCAACAGCTTCCACCCACCTGGCATCCATGGCAATTCTGGCCTCAGACACAAATTTAGCCATGTCTCTTTCAACTTTTTAGCAGCCATCGATCAGTTCATTGCACTATTCTACATTTTATGTCTTTTTCTAGATGTAGCTTTATCTCCTGATTTCCCAATATAGCATAAAAACCAGATTCCCAATCTGATTGTGCTTTCAATTCCCCTGCTTCCTCAGCCTTTGGCTCCTTCTGCAATTGCCTTCTCAATTTCCTGAAGTATTTCCCATGCTCTGAAATCACAGCTTTAGCCATGCCTTTTCTGTCCTGCACCATTTTGTGCTCTGTTTTCTATTTCTTCTTTGGTGGCTCTTTAGCTGAAGTAGGGCAATTTGAACAGGAGACCCTTTAGATTATGCATCGTCAGCACTGAAAATAGCCAACACACTACACTTTATTCATTTTTGAAAAGATCCTTGCGAGTGAGTGACGCATCCCTTTCATTCACTTGGTCGCATACTCGCCATTCATCCTCGCTCAACTTTTCATCTTCTGTGAGTGAGCGATGACCTAGCTCTTGACTTCATCTTAAGTCTATCGCATACTTGCTATCCTTTCATTCTTTGCTTTTGGGTTCATGTGAGTGAGCAATGCCCTTTTACCTTTAACTCATCGCATACTCGCACCACTTAATATTCCAGCTTTATCTCCTGCGCGAGTGAGCGATGTGTCTTTTCTTTGCTCGGTCGCCTACTAACGAGCTCAAAAATATTACTCTGTCACTGATGGCGTGTGTGCGACTATCTCCTTTTTTAAACTTGTCGCACCCTCACGAGCTAATATTCATCACCTCCAAGAATCAGCGAGTGAGTGAGGCATTTGAATGATCTCTTAGTCGCTCGGTTGCAGACTTTTAAGAATCTTGTCAGATGCTTCTGTGACTGAGCGATAAGTCTTCACATTAGTATTTCATGCCTTCACCATGCACTCGTACTGCAAAAGACAACCAGGTTAAAACATTGCGTGAGTGGGTGACCTATAGGACATGACCTCATTGTGCAGTCGTTGACCTTCTTTTGACATAAAAGTTTGACTCGCGAGTATGCGACTGCTTCAAATTTAAACAGGACTCGCTCGGTCATGGAGCATGAGGTACACAATATGACTTTAGAGTGACTACGTGACATACATACTTTTAACTCATCACTGACTCGCTAACTTATAACCTGACTTTCATAAGGCCTCGTGACTGCATGATTTAGGACTTAAAAAAATAGAACTCGCTGACTCGCACACAAAATACAACTACTCATAAGCAGATCGTGACTGCGCAATTCTCTTCATTGATAGCTCGTCGCTTACTTGCACAACTTAAGGAAATTTGAAAAAGACCGATGCGACAGAGCGAGTGAGCTAAAATAAGACTTCAAAAAGGGTTTTTGACTTCTTTTTGGCGCGGCAAAACATAGGATTTAAACAAAGAAAGCCCAGGAAAAGAAAAGGTCAAGACATTCAAATAAAAACCAACATAGTGCTAACACTCTGTAGGAGTCAATTTGAAGGTACTCATCATGTCCAAGAGTGCTTCCTAAACTTTGTGCCTATCTTCTATTTTCAACTTATCATATTTGATGAACTTAAATGTTGCTAACCC
This sequence comes from Thuja plicata, assembly GCA_018584345.1. Classification (NCBI taxonomy): domain Eukaryota; kingdom Viridiplantae; phylum Streptophyta; class Pinopsida; order Cupressales; family Cupressaceae; genus Thuja; species Thuja plicata. The sequence continues at coordinate 19,110 of MU222849.1, forward strand.
TGTTGAGTTCCTTAGAGTATCACATACCTCATCAATGCTTGTTGGTTTCTTGAACTATGTTGTAGGTATGTTTGAGGGCTCATCAGTTTCTGTCAACTCCTCATCACTATCTGGCCTCAAATTTAATTTCCTTCTTGGTCTTTTTGCTGTCTCACTCGGCTCAGCCTTAGGAGCAACCTTTGCTTCCTTAC
>MU222849.1:29837-42680 GCA_018584345.1 Thuja plicata
TCTTTGAAAGATAAACAACTAATTACTTTGCCAGAGTGCCAACTGATCAAGTACCCTTTTATTTGCCTTAACTCAACCATTAACTTGGTCTTCTTGTTAAATCTTCTCCATCAACAATAGATATGGTACTCAAATAGATAACAATAGTCTCACTAGTAAAGGGTTGACAACAATAACAAAATAACAATTGCTTGCATTGTCACTTTCCAACAGCTGGTTCAAGCTCTGATGGAGCCTGAGGTGGTATTGTTGTCTTTTGGAATGACAATAATATTAGAGGTGAAGTATTAATTAATTATTTGAACTATCTGAGCGTTAAATTTCTCCACCTCAAGTCTTATTTTGAATGGGTTTTTACTAATATCTATGCTTCTAATTCCAAAGCTGGTAGGGCTAAGTATTGGAAGTTGGTTGAGAATCAAAGGCTTTCTTTCTTTGATTCTCTCTAGCTGATTATGGGATATTTCAATTGTCCTCTGAAATAAAATGAAAAGTTTCAAAGGGTTGATAGCTAGAGTCAATTGGAGGGTAGAGTTGAGCTTATGGTTTTTGTTAATAGACAGGATCTTGTTGATATTGATATGCAGGGTGCTAATTATACTTTGTCTAATAGAAGAGTTGGAGATGACCTTATTCAAGTTCTTCTTGATCTTTCTTTGACCTCTGGTAGTTGGTTCAATAGCTTTTTCTACTCGCTCTCCTCTCTCACCAAGGTTAGATCCGATCACTTCCCTATATCCTTTGTGGCTGACCCGATGAAGGTTAAGGGAAATTTCCCCTTCAGATTTCAGAAAATATGGATTGATCACCTAGAGATTGAGAAGACAATTAGGGATTCATCGAATGTCAACATTTGGGACATTGCTATGTTCAGAGTGTCTAAAAAACTCTAGAATATAAAATAGAACATTAAAACTTGGAGTAAGGAAGTGTTTGGTGACATCTTCAAAACTAAGCTTGATCTGATAAAGGAGCTTGATGTTATTCATGATACTATCTAGTAGACAAGCATGTCTCAAGAAATTTAGGATAGGGAGGAGACTATTCTGGCCAAAACTCATAATATCATATCTAAAGAGGAAGTGTACTAGAGGCAAAGGTCAAGATCGCTATAGTTGAAAGCTGGTGATAAGAACACCATGTTCTTCCATATGTCTGCATCTAAACATAGAGCTTCCAATAGAATTTCTAGATTTAGGTTTGATTCTGGTGTGGTAAGTAATGATAAGGACATTTCTTTGGCTATGGTTGACTTTTTTTCTTCCCTCTTATTTAAAGATAATTCACTTTCCCTAGGAAACCAAGCCTTGCTTCTAGATTCTATCCCCTCCATTCTAGATGATGTTACTACTAAGAAGCTGATTGCTATCCCCTCCTTGGAGGAAATCAGACTTGCTACTTTCTCTTTTGAGGGTGATAAGTCCCTAGGCCTAGAAGGATTTCATTTGTTCTTTTTTCACAAATCCTCGCACATCGTGGGTCGGGATATCTGAAATGTTGTTAAGGAATTCTTTGGGTCAAGAACTATACTAAAAGAAATTAATGCTACTTTCATTGCCTTGATTACCAAATTGCCTGGTGCCAATTCTATGGATTCCTTTAGGTTGGTCAGTTTATTTAATTCAGTGTACACATTTTTTTCTTAGGTTCTTACTCAAGACTTCTTGCTATCCTACCTAAAATCATTTCCCCTTAGCAGAGTGATTTTTTTCCTGGCAGGCAAATTCTGGATTCCATTATGAAGGTGCATGAGGTCATTCATTCTACCCACTCCTTTGACAACTTTGGTTTCCTATTTAAACTTGATCTCTCAAAGGCTTATGACCGGGTGGATTGGGATTTTTTGAACAAGATTTTTAGATCCTTTGGTTTCTATGATAAATTCTTACAACTGGTTCTCCAGCTCATTAGTACTTCTTCGGCTACGGTAATTATGAATGGTTCTTCTTCTAGATTCTTCAAGCCTTCTAAGGGACTTAGTCAAGGTGACCCCTTGTCCCCTATTCTCTTTTCCATTCTGGCAGAGGGTCTTGGTTTCTATTTTTTTAGTCTTGTGAATGATGGATCTTTAAAGGGACTTACTCCTTCCTCTATTTCTAGGCCTTTCTCCCATGAGAAATTTATGGATGATATTTTTATTATGGGGTCATCTACCATTTAGGAGGCAAGAACAATTAAACAAGATATTTTTCTTTATTCTCAGGCTTCAGGTCAAATTGTTAACTGGAATAAGAGCTCTATGTTTTTTATTAATATGCTAGAGGATAGAAAACATAGAATTGCCAGAATCATAGGATGTGAAGTTGGTAAGCTACCTTCCACCTACCTTGGTCTTCCCTTTTGCTTAAAACCTCTTGAGTCTTTTTGGGCTGGTATTATGGATATATTCAATAGGAAATTAGCTGGCTAGATCGGAGCTCTGTTAAGTCAAGTGAGAAAACTTCAACTCCTAAAGGCTTCTCTGGAGAGTCTCCCTATCTATGCCCTTATTCTATTTAAAATCCCTGGAAAATTTGCAATTATTATCGAGAAGATTCACAAAAATTTTCTTTGGTCAGGGGTGGAAGAAAGAATGAAATTGACTTTAGTTTCCTGGGACAAGGTTTGCACTCTAAAGAAGTGGGGAGGCTTGGGGATCCACCCCTTAAGAGTTACCAATCAGGCTCTTTTGTCTAAGAAAATTTGGAGAATCTTTGGGGAGAAAAAAGAATGGAATGATATTATTCACAAAAAAATACCTCTACTCCTTCCCTCACATATTGGATTTTAAGTTGTCAGATGTGAAAGTGTAGGGCTCTTTCAATTAGAATAGTATCTAGAAATATAAGGAGATGACGTTCAAGGGTTCTAAGTGGGTTTTGGGTACTGGGAGGAGAATCAAATTCTATGAAGATTGCTGAATTAAATATTTCCCTCTGAACTCTATTCCTGTGCTCCAACCTTTTATTGATATTTTGCTTCTCAGATTCGGTCCATGGGTTAATGATTACTAGGAGCACCAGTCCTGGGTTGATCTTTTTATAGTTGATTTTTTACTTAAGCCTTTGATGCTAGATCCAAATTCTTTGGGATGCTGTCACTGAACCCAAAATATCCCATTTTTCTTAGTGTCTACTCTACCAAGGTTTACTCTTAGGAGCTTAGCTTCGGCACTTAGGTGTGCCTAATCCTAAATACCCATTTTGTGGGCATCTTGAAACCATTATGCATATTATTTGGTTTTGTTGTCGGGCCCAGAACTACTGGAGATGGATTCATAGTTTCTTTATGCCATTTCAGCCTGATCCTTTCTCTTGGCATATGGCTCTCCTTGGCGACTCTCCTAGAATACCTTCCCAGTATACCCAGAATTGGCATGCTTTTAGGATAGTGATTTTGTTTTCCTTATGGAAAGACTTTAATGCTATTATTTTTACTCACAACTTTCTAGATGTCAATGTTTCTCTCTATGCTAAGGCATGTTTATGTAATAATATCATGATGCAAATTCAAGTACAAGCTAACAAGGTGGCCCTTGAGGTCACCCACTTGCAGGAGTTGCTGCATCATTGAGGTAATGCTCCATGTACTATTGCTTGAGTGCCATCAGATTATCTCTCTACTGACCGCATGCCACACTAGGGACATCGTCATAGCAGGAGTGCCTCGGCAAGGCAATCCAGAACACCGCACTCTTGGCACCACCACTCTGCCTCTCCTCCTGATAGGAGGGCCTCGGCTGTTGGCTTGCCTCTGGTGCTTTCCTTTACTGCTTCTCATCCATCAACCACTATTCCTGTGTGGCCTCTCGCCTCTTTTGATAAATTCCCCCACCCGGCTCTCGCAATTTATCCCAGGCAAGAGGAAGGAGAAATAGAAAAAGAAAAAAAATTGATGATGGGTGGTTGCCTCCCGACCAAACCCCTAGGCCCAATGTTTGGGGTAATCCCAATAATAAAGATCCTCCACCCTCTTCTACTACTGCTCTCGCATCTTGAGGGCTTCTCTTATATGTTTTTCTATTTTTATGAATAGTTGTTTAATTCCGGCGTAATATCGAGTGACTCTTCGCAAAGTGATTTTTTCTGAATATTGTACTTTGTTATAATTATTAATAGTAAAGGACTCTATTCATAAAAAAAGATCTTGGAAAGTGAACTCTACCAGTGAGGAAAATCTGATTTGGGGGTTACTCCCTTATGGAATCATTTCTATTTCTTCTCCCTCTGAGATTTTTTTGAAGCTGCTGGATCCTCCTCCCTTTTGGGCCCAGGTTTGGGATAAACAGTTTATTCCTAAAATTAACATTTTCTATTAGTTGGTTTTGCAAAATAAATTTTTTACTATTGATAATATTCAAAAGAGAGGCCTGATTTTTCCTAACAAATGTTTCCTATGTAAGAATGTTGAGGAGTCGGTTTACCATTTGGCTATCGACTATCAGTACTTCGATGAAGTCTGGTGCCTCACTTTGTAATGCTAGAGGATATGTTGGGTTTTCCTGGATAATATGGAGAAGTTCTTCACACAGTGGATAAATGTTGAGGTTCCTATGAACAGGTCACTATGGAACATCATTTCCATTTATGTTATCTGGAAGCTATGGAGAGAACACAATGATAGGGTGTTTCAAGATATTGCCCTTCCTCTGGTGGTGATTGCTGGAAATATTAAGAGAAGCATTAAGGAGAATTATAATGTCATGAATGGTGCTAAGATAGATTTTTTTGCACGAGTTAATACTGCTAGCACCAAAGTTAAATCGTCATCCCAACAAGAGAATGCCATCTGGGTTTCCCCCTCCTAGCTGTATAAAAGTCAATTTTGACGGTGGAAAAAAGGGCAATCTGGGGCCCGTCAGATGTGGTGGTATTATTCAAGATGACATGGCCAACTATCTTACTGTCGTGGCATTTAGACCAATCACGTGGCGAAGGCTATGGCTCTCCTTCAAACTTTCAAAATTAGTAAAGAGGACATCCCTTCGAACATGTGTATAGAAGGTGATTCAATGAATATTTTAAACTGCATTAAAGAGGTGACTAATCCATTATGGTCTATTAAGGCTATTATTGAAGAGGCTTGTATAATCATTAATTCTTTTAAGCATGTCATTATTTCTCATAACTTTAGGGAGGCTAATTGTACTATGGATGCGTTGGCCAACATCGCACTCGAGGCCAAGCACATCATGACTTGTCATGGTGGAAGAGATTTGACCGTTGATGTGATGGAAAAGTTGGCATTTGATATGACCCACAATAAAAGAGAAGATTTGGAATATCTTAAAAATCTTTAATGAAAAGACGCAACTTATTTAAAGCAGTTAAAAGGGTTATAGAAAGTCTTGTCTTTCTTGAGATGGCTAAGTGTAGACACTCGTATATTTTCACTGTGATCAATTTGAATTGTTCCATTGTTTCCTATCCTTCTTTTTTTTTCCACCAGTTCTTTTGAGAGTTTGTTCTCTAAGGGCATCATGGGTGGAGGGCTTAATCATAGAGAGTTGAAGAACTGCAAAAATGGAAAAAAAAAAAAAGTAGGAGGTCTAGGATAAGCTCAGGAAGGGTGGGCTCATTACTTACATGGAGCACCTCCATGGGCTCAAAGATGATGTTACGAAGGCTTTTGCAGAGTGTTGGAAGGATGGTATTGCAAAAATTGGGGGTATGGCTATAAAATTACCGAAGATCTTTTTACGAAGGTGTCTGGGTTAAGTACCAAGGGTATACAATTTTATAGAGACAAGAATACCTCCCATCCATTCTACACTTCCCTAAGGACAAGGCAGAGGTTGAGATCTTGGTGAAGGACTTTGGTGGTTGCTATGATGTGGACACTATCAAGGAAATCTGGGGGAGAAGGTGCTTACTACTGTCATGGAGTATATCACCCTGGATGGTAGGTATAAAAGGGCTCACTCCTACCATTTTGTGTTACTTTTTCATTTTCAACATAGGGTTAGGGTGTCTTTCCTATTCTATCTTCTACAGTCCCTTCTCCATAGTATTATTGATCATAGGAAGATAGAGAGCAATCCCATTTTGCATGAGGGTCTCATTCTTTTAATTGTTGAGCATGTTAAGAAAGTTCCTGCAAGTAGCCCTCTTATCCTTTCACCTAGAGACTCTGGTTCTACTAAGGCTTTCGGTAAACAATTTTGAGAGGGTGAGGATAAACCAGAGTTGAAATTTGGGAAAAAATTAAAATTAGACAAGAAGGATGGTATGGAAAAAAAATTGAAGGCGAGAGTGATGATGGCTATGCGAATACTGATTATGTCCCCCATACCCACTCTGACAAGGAAAGAAAAGAATCCCTATCGGCTTTGGTCAGTGACACTAATGATGAAGAGTATAAGAATGTGTTTACCCATGAACTCAAGGAAAAAGGTGATGACCCTGAAGGTAAAGATGGGGACGTGTGAGGTCTGAAGGTTCCCATTTTGGTCAATTATGCTAGCTCTAAAGATCATGATGTTCCTATTTCTCCCAAGCTTGAAGTGGCAACGTAGGTGTAGTCAGAGAGGAAGGTGGATAATGAGACTACTGGTTTGGATACTGTTGAGAAGGGTAATTTCCCTTCTAGCTTGAGGAATATTCCCTTCGCAAGAATGGTTGATATGCAGGAATAGAATGTTCTGTTGGAGATTTGATTCTGAGCAGTTGATTGATTGTATATTTTTCATTAATGACAACATATAATACATAGTAGTAATTTTGTATGTACTTATCTGAATGATGATATGAAGACTTGCATGGATAGATACATATTGTTGACATTTTTATTATGTTATGTTCATACACGCAGACCCAGATATGATGTTTCAGTAAATTTATGTAATTCTATTATTGGTAGTTACAGGTCTGGAAGTGTAACAGTTTAGGGCCGACATATATCACATGTTTCTTGAGTTGCACCAATCTTCTGTATATGGATGTGTATATTCATGATCAGTTATGAGTTGATGATATTAATCCAAAGGCGCCAAATGTGTTTCAAGAAGATTGCAAAGTTATAGTTAAATTGGTGATGCCAACTTAGTGAAGCATTGCGTCTATTTGGTTTATACTTATGTGGTTGTAAATATGCTTGCATGCTTAGTAGAGCCGACAAGGATGTTATGGAGAGTTGTCTTATAGGTCCCATGATCTCATACTTTGAGATAGATACTTATAGAAATTCAATTGTGATATGCTAAGTGTGAATGATACAAAAAGTTAAGAAAGATTTACAGAGCAGATTATTAGAGTTGGTTCATTCATCAAGGGTCTATGTGAAGAAGAAGTGAAAGATTCCAATACACTAGAACTGATCAAGACAACAGGTCTACTCTACCATTCATCATCATATATAGTGCATATTTTTTATTAAGAAGGTTGAAGCCTTCACCATCAAGCAGTGAGCTTTTGGACAGTGACTCCACCACCCCTAACAAGGTCATTTAAAAAATACTCTTAACAGGGTCTGACCCTTAACCAGGTCACTATACTTATTGCATTGTAATGTACAACTCCTAACAGGGTTGAAATATCTTCTAATAGGGATTACTACAAACAATTATAGTTTATTGTGGGTGCTAATTCCCACCGGGGTTTTTACCATTTGGTTTCCCCGTAATCAAATTATGTGTTGAGTATTGTGTTATCTGATTAAGCATTTGTTTTCTTGTATTCTAAAGTTAAACAAGTAAAAAGAACTAAAGTTACTGATAACTGATTCACCCCTCCCACCTCTTAGTTATCCTTTGGGACTATTCTAACAATTGGTATCAGAGCCAAGTGCCTTGGAGAAGAAGCCTAATAGCTTAAGGTAGATCAGATGTCTTACTTCAAAAAAAGAAATCCCTAAGTTCGATAGAGAAAATTATTTGGATTGGAAAATCAAAATGATAACACATCTACAGTGTATTGGCTTTGAGATCTTTGAAATTTCCACACAAGAGGTTGTAATTCCATCTCTGAAAGACCTTGCAAAGGATGATGCTACTAACAAACAAAAGGATATATTTACACATAATGCAATTTCTAAAGAAGCCCTAATTAGTGCCTTATCTGACAGTGAATTTTCTAAGATCAAGAAAATTGACAGAGCATATACCATATGGAAGTATTTAGAAGACATGTTTGAAGGAGATGTTCAAGAAAAGAATGCACGCAGGAAGACATGGAAGAAGAAATACAACAGTCTTGAGATGTTACCTGAATAGAACATTAGAGCTTACAATCAAAGGATAAATGAAGCAGTATCTAGAATTAGGAACAATGGTGGTGAAATATTGAAAGAAGATATAATGGACAAGTTGCTAACTACTTTGACATCAGACTATGAAAACAAGATCAGTATTCTAGAGGAAACTATGCAATTCTCACAAAACTTCAAGAGAGAGATTCTAATCAGATAAATCTTTGCATTTGAGATATCAAGATTGAAGACTGAACCTAAAAGTGAAATAACTTTCAAAGCCTCAGTCCATGGTAAGAAATCCTTACACATCTCGAGTCATAATGAGAAAGAAGAATTTGATGAAGAACTTGAAGAAATCATAGCTATGATTGCTAGAAGAGAAAAGAAAGGAAAAGGTAAATATGAAGGACATCTTCCATTCAAATGTTTTTCATGTAATAAGATAGGTCACTTTGCATCTAAATGTCCCACAAGACTCAAGAAGTTCAGATCTGATTACAAACTCAAATATAAGAAGGAATGTTATCATGCTGAAGAAGGTGTAATCGATGAAGATTTAGGAGAAGATGAAATTGGATTCACTGCCCTTAGAGATATGGAAAGGTTGCCTAAGGAAATGGACATTGCAGATGAAAAGGAAGAACAAGAGCTAGCCCTAATCTCCAAAGTAGACATCAGAATTGATTGGATCATTGATAGTGGATGCTCTCATCATATGACAAGTGAAAAAGATAGATTTGTTTAGCTAGACAAGTACAAAGGTGGTATGGTTTGATTTGGAGATAACACTCCCAAACCTATCATAGGCAGAGGTTCTATCACCTTGGATGGAAAGAATAAGACAAATGATGTTCTATATGTTGATGGATTACATCATAACTTGCTGAGTGTTGGACAGCTACTTGACAAAGTTTATCATTTGGAGTTCAAAGACAACAAATGCATCATTAAAAACAAGGATGGAGACATGATTGCATCAGGATCTAAAACAAAATGTAATGTTTTTCAGCTCAATTCTGATGTAAGTTATTTTGTTGCAAAGGTGGATGACAGTTGGTTATGGCACAAGAGACTTTGTCATATCAATTTTGATAATATAGTAAAGATCAGCAATGTTAAGGTAGTCAGAGACCTTCCTAGTATTGCAAGACCTGCTGACACTATATGCAGGGAATGGGTTATGGGAAAGCATGTAAGGAGTTCCTTCAAAAGTAAGCAAAACTCAGCTGAGAAAAAATTGGACCTAGTGCATATAGATTTGTGTGGTCCTACTCAAACAAGATCACACTACAGAGAAAGGTATTTCATTTTGTTTGTTGATGATTTTTCTAGGATGATGTGGGTTGCATTCTTAAAGGAGAAGTCTGAAGCCTTTGAGAAGTTCAAAGTATTCAAAGCTAAAGTTGAGAATGAATCCGGATTGAAATTGAAATGTCTGAGATCAAATAGAGGCAGAGAGTTCACCTCTGATCAGTTTTATGATTATTGTGAAGAACATGGTATTAAAAGACAGTTGAGTGCACATAGAACCCCTCAGTAGAATGGGATTGTAGAAAGGAGGAATAGGATCATACTTGATACAGCACGCACTATGATTATTTAAGGAAAATTTGTGCACACCTATTGGAGAGATGCAGTGAACACAACAGTATATACTATCAACAAAACCCAATTGAGGCTAGGTGCAGATAAGACATCCTATGAACTTTGGTTTGGCAATGTACCTACAGTAAAGTATTTCAAAATCTTTGGCAGCAAGTGCTACATCAAGAGAGATGATGGTGTTGGCAAGTTTGATGCTAGAAGCGATGAAGGTATTTTCCTTGGTTATTATACTAAAAGAAAAACATATAGATGTTTCAATTTGAGATTAAAGAAGATAATTGAAAGCACGTATGTTAAGATTGATGAAAATTTTATGGTTCAAGAAAGATACTATGAATATACACCTATGATTGAGGATGAACCTAGACCTAGCAGCAAAGATATTGTTATTGAAGAAATGTTTGATTGCATTAATGTCTCATGCAATGACCCTAAATCAAGTAGAGAATAATCACAGATTACAGAAGAAGAAGACACACCTAAGGTTCCAAAATTATCATCTAGATACCACTCTAAAGATGACATCATTGGAGATCAGAGCAGCAGTGTTTTGACCAGATCAAAATAAAAAGCCTAGCAATGGATGAAGAGGTATGACTTCTCTCATAGATTGAACCTTTAAGTGTTGACGATGCTTGTAATGATTCTGATTGGAAGAATGAAATGAAAGAAGAATTAGATCAGATAATTAAAAATGATACATGGGAATTGATCCCTAGACCTAGTGACAAAAATGTGATTGGAACAAAGTGGGTATTCAGAAACAAGATGAATGAAGATAGAACAGTAGTAAGAAACAAAGAAAGATTGGTATGCAAGGGATATGCATAGAGAGAAGGAATAGACTACACTAATATATTTTCCCCTATGAGAAGACTAGAAGCCATTAAATTTCTTTTGGCATATGCAACATACAAAGACTTTAAAGTTTATCAAATGGATGTAAAAATAGCTTTTCTGAATAGTGATTTGAATGAAGAATTCTACATTGAACAACCTGAAGGATTTAGTCTTTCAGATGAACCAGACATGGTATGCAAATTAAAGAAAGCACTTTATGGTCTTAAACAGGCCCCAAGAGCTTGGTATGAGAGACTTGATGGTTATCTTACCAAGATTGGATTCAAGAAAGGAGCAACATATTATAACCTATTTACAAGAGAAACACCTAATGGATTATTGTTAGCTTCTATATTTTTTGATGACATTATCTTTGGGGGTAATGACAAGCTCAGTAAAGCATTTGCAAAAGAAATGCAGAATGAATTTGAAATGAGTATGATTGGTCATATAAAATACTTTTTGGGACTAAATGTAAAGCAAATAGATAACGGTATATTCATTAATTAGTCTAAATATGTGAAGGAAATACTAAAGAATTTTTAGATGGATGATTGTAAGCCAGTATGCTCTCCCATGATAACAGGAAGCAAGCTTTCAAAAGATGATGACTCCACAATAGTTGATAAGACATTGTACAAATCTATGATTGGTAAACTCATTTATCTAACTCAATCTAGACTTGACATATCTAATGCAGTTGATATTGTTGGAAGATTTGTAGCTAAACCCAAGTAGAGTCACTTAATGGCAGTCAAAAGGATATTAAGATATCTAAAGGGAACTATAGACTAAGGTCTATGGTATCCTATATCAGAGAATGTAAAGCTTCATGTGTATACAAATGAAAATTGGGTAGGTTGTATTGATGACAGGAAGAGCACTTCAGGAGGAGAAGTATTCCTTGGAGACAGGTTGGTTTCTTGGATAAGCAAGAAGAAGAATTGTATTTCTCAGTCAACAACAGAAGCTGAATATGTTGCAGCAGCACTGAATTGTTCAACTATGGTTTGGATCAAGAAAATGGTTAAAGACTTTGGAGTTCAGGTTGATTATCCTATTGTTATTCATTATGATAATACTAGCACTATCAACATGTCTAAGAACCATGTGTTGCACGCAAAGACAAAACATATAGAGATCAAGTACCATTTCTTAAGAGAAAAGGTTGTAGACAAAGAACTAAAATTGGACTATGTAAGCACCAAAGAACAATTGGTAGATATTTTCACAAAGCCCTTATCAAAGGATACTTTTGAGTATCTCAGGGAGAAGTTGGGAGTAATTCCCTCTCCTAAGTCTGTTTAGAAGAAGCAGCAAAGACATCATTCATTAAGTGACAGATGAATGGTTGACTAATCTACTTCTGGAGTAGTACCTGTACCTAAAGGAATATGGTGCCCTTTTCCATTGATGTCAAAGGGGGATTATATAGTAAGGAGGATTATGTACTAAGGGGGAGCATATACTCTAGGGGAGTATATACATGGAACAAAAACATAGACAGAGGAACTACAACAGTTTAGAGAAATATTTGATGAGGATATTGAAAAGATCGTAAAAAGAAAGAGGACACCATGAACAAAGGATGTTTTTGATATCATATGTTTCCATCAATGTCAAAGCGGGATATTGTTGGAGATTTGATTCTGAGCAGTTGATTGATTGTATGTTTGTCATTGATGACAACATATAATACACATTAGTAATTATGTATGTACTTATCCGAATGATGATATGAAGACTTGTGTGGATAGATACATGTTTTTGACATGTTTATTATGTTATGTTCATACACGCAGACCTAGATATGATGTTTAAGTAAAGTTATGCAATTTTGTTATTGGCAGTTATAGTTCTGGAAGTGTAACAGTTTAGGGCTAACGTATATCACGTGTTTCTTGAGTTGCACCTATCTTTTGTATATGTGTGTGTATATTCATGATAAGTTATGAGTTGATGATATCAATCTAAAGGTGCCAAACGTGTTTCAAGAATATTGCAAAGTTATAGTTAAATTGGTGAGGCCGACTTAGTGAAGCGTCACGTCTATTTGGTTTATACTTGCGTGATTGTAATTATGCTTGCGTGCTTAGTAGAGTTGACAAGGATGTTATGGAGATTTTTCTTACAGGTCCCATGATCTCATACTTTGAGATAGATACTTATAGCAAGTGAATTGTGATATGCTAAGTGTGAATGATATGACAAGTTAAGAAAGATGTACAGAGC
>MU222850.1:8775-26155 GCA_018584345.1 Thuja plicata
TTTCTTAGGTCATTTAGTTTGGAGTATTTTTTTAATTTATAATGGAGTGATCTTTTATTTCTCAGCTCTCTTTGATTAACTCATCTAAACAATCATATCATACTCATATGGTGTAATAGGATTATAAAACTTGTAAAGTAAATTGTAACCCTTTACAATTTCACACTCTATTTGGGCCCTTGCTTCAACATGTCCTCTTATGGATCATTTCAAGACTATTTTTGGCCTATCTCATCCTACTACCATCAGATGCTAAGATTGAGACTACATTATATGTCATGGGTCTTAATAATCTGCAACGACCACCTTTATCTAGTCCCTTTGTGTGGGCTAATGTAATATCCTTCTAGGATATTTGTTCCAGATTTTTAAAACCAAATAATCCACACAAAAAAAATTAACAAACAATTTTGCATGTAACTGATTTCAATTTATCCAAAAAATTATATTGAAAATCATAAAATATCAGACTAAAATAGAGGTTATGAATATTGGCTTTAAATCTTCAATAGAGAAATAATAAAATATCCAAATCGTAGCCACAAAACTTACAGTCAGATTGGATAAAAAGAAGTATGAATATGAAGCACAAAGTGAGACACATGAGTGATATCTCTAACAAACAATGGGTTTATGTCCACTAACTCCAAATTTGAGGGTTCCTTCCCTCAAACCTGCTGGAAGCAAAAGCTTCCCAGAATTATCCAAGAAAAACAACAACATAAAACCAAGCATATCAAAATGAGCCTCTCAATGTTCTTTCATAGCACACCCCTATGACTCTTTGTTTTCCTCTTGCTTGTCTCTTCATATTTCTTTTCTGTCTCTTTATTTTCTCTCTTTTAAATTAAACTAACTTTATTAATTATTCACCAAATAATTAAATTAAGTTGTCATTAAAATTTAATTTGACAACTTAAAAACTAATTATTTTATTGACTTCTAATGTCTCAAAAAGGGAACATTATATTCCTCCCTCCATAGAGATTGCTTATCCTCAAGCAATCATGAATCTGCATACCAATATTAGGATCCCAAATAAATCTACAAACAACTCCATTACACATTTTGGAACAACTGAACTCAAAATCAAGACCTATCACACTGCGAAACAATCTACTCAGGTACAACTCATTCATCAATAAGATCCCTAGATCCCAAGGCCAATTTGAATAACTATCACTGCCATCACCTAAAGACTTCAACTAGTTTTACATCTCTGTAACCCATCATAACAACCACCCAAAAAATGCAAACTGAAAAATCCTGCAAGTTACAAATCCTCTTTCCGAAGGAGAGTACATCTCATACCATGATGAAGTATAACCCCCTTTATACCAATCATTTGGTTTCTTCTTATTTGTCATCATAAACATATTCAACTCATCAACTTGTTGGTTGAAAGAGAAATGATATGCACTCCTCAAAGTGCAATCAAGCTGATAAGTACCACCTTCTTTTTGCAAAGACTGGTGATTACATTCATTGGACTCATACCTATCATGCTTTAGTTGCTCTACTCTATCAAAACTATAGTCTAGAAGCTTGTTATCACATAAGATCCTATTTCTAAACCTGCTGCAACAAATGATATCAACATTATTAAAATTGAAAATTTATTTTTAACCTCTTCAAGAATGTGTCTTCTGTCATCTGCTGGTAAAAACTTGCTAATGTTCACTTCCCAAATCCTTAAATGACTATATTTAGCACTCACCATCATGCCATCATCTCCTAACTTCATTGAACAAATGATTGAGGGAAATGGATTCATAGTTATAGCTTCATATGTAGCAATAAATTCTTGAGACAGGTGATGCTTGCTACCAATATTACCCGCATAGTGCATATCAATCACCTTATGTTCATTAAAACCAATCAGCATATTGCTATTTGAACTTGTGCAATCCTAATTTATGTTGTCTTGTTTGAAAATATTATCATTCCCAACTTCTTCCAACATTGGAACAATATTAACCACTTCTATCCCATGGCTAAAACAATTCTAAAATCTGCCTTTAGAAGTTGTTATAACAACCATTTCATTGCTGCATATTGGAGCATCATATACATATTGGTCATTCAATTTATGGATTTTGTCTCCCTTTTGTTCATTTTATCTTCATTAACAAAATGTGCCTCATTTTAATAGAGGTTAGTGTAAACATTGTGCTTACTTTCATTATCACAAAGGGTATTGATTCCTTCAACAATTTGTATAATCTCCTTAGTTTTAGAATTAATTCCATCTTCCTTGTGAGTGGCTATTATAGAAGTTTGATTTCTAGGCTTGTATAATGAGTAATGAATCATGCTCATCTATAGACAAAGCTCATCCACCTCTCTTTCCTTGTCTTATGAAAACTTGACAGCAAGATCCCTATCCATTAGCAGCTGCAAGTAATTTGATTTCATTCTTTCAAAAGCTTCTTTGATTGTGCACAATTGAGTACTAGTGACTGCACTTGTAACTCCCCTTTGTCTCTCCTCAATTTGAGTTTTCTAAGTAAGATCCTCAATGTATTTGTGAGATTCATCCACCCTTGTTAATACTTGTAGAGCTCTCTCCTTTGTTACCGATATTATATCCTTCAAATCTTGTAATGCTCAAGGATTTTGTTTAAATTCAGCTAAGATACATAAGTTGTCACACACTAAATTATTTTATTGGTTATTAACCATAGAAACAATGTCAAAATCAACTATCTCACTATATGATTGCATGCACTCTTTAGTAATCTTTACTGCAACATCATTGTGATCATAAGTGGATTCATCAAAGAACTATTTATCTTCTCTTATTTTATCAATAATGATCTGCAAATCACCAATGAAGAGTTTTGAATACCCCCCCACCTATAGAGATCGACTCTTCATCCATAATATTAACCTTAACTAATTGGAATTCATTATCCCTTTTACTTTCATCATGCATTGCAATAGGTGCATTCAAAGCTGTAGATTTCGTTTGTTCCTCATGAGTCATGACACTATTCTCACCTATATATTTTTCCTCATCACCACTTGGCTGCAATATATTTTCTTCCATATTAGTTCCAAAAATATGTTCAGGTGTCCACACCTTCTAACATGTGAAACAAATATGTTCTTTCCTCATTTGGTTCCTACTACTTTTGGGATATCTTGCAACCTATAATCCCAATGAAATCAATTCTTCTTCATCCCATTATTTTTTAAACTTCTCAATTTTTTCCTCACATTGTTCGAGTACCTTAATGACCAACTCATAAGTAGGTTTAGAGATATTTTGTTCTTGCTTTGAGATGGATAACAACATAAGTAGAAGTGGATGGAAATGATCATCACTCTCATTAATTGTCATAACCATAATGACCTTCATGGCTACAATAACGCATTCATTGTGTTCTCCCTTGATTGTGACCAACAAAAATTTAAACATGGTGTGTAATAAGTCATATAGTCCCAAGTCAAGCATAAGATTACTCAATCTAATTTTCACAAATGATTTTAGTATGAAAACTCTTCTTGAAAAATGATAACCTCTTATGTCCCAAAGATATTAGAAATTATCTATGATTTTTTTCTAGCACCTCCTTCGTTATGTTATCTTCATAAGGTTCTTGAGATGCTGAGATTCTTATGATCTCCATCAAACAAGTAGTAACCAAGAACCTTATCTCTCCATCTGAATGCCTTAACCATCTGTGTTGACTTAAAGAAGTCACTATTGGAGTAAGTGTAATCTGCAAAAAATCAGGAGGTAGTTGTTTTACAATTGTCAAACATCCCTCCAATTGGTTCAAAGTAATGATATCTTCTTTCCTTGCTTGTGATTCTAGATTAATTTTGTTGCAAAACTCAAAAATTACACATTCCAATTTGTCATCTAATATCATTTTAAAGTTTGTTAATCACTTTTTGAATTTTCCAAACAAGCTAACACTGCAGTAGGCAGCCTTGTACTAATTTTTATTCTTTCTAATGAATTTTTTTCCCAACTTAAGTGTTACCATTTAATGAAAGACCTCCTCTAATAGGATTAGTTTTAGATTTCATCTTTGAATCTTTCATTGCATGCTTCAACATTGGGATCAACATCACTAATGAGCATAATAAAAAACTATCTTCACATCATTTCTCCATTGTTCACAATATAAACTTACTGAAAAGGGAATAATATTCAAAGCCAACAAACCTATAGGAGTAGTCTCTTGAAGGGGACCGTCAAAAAAACTAACTAGTATCACTATATGAAACCTGAGCCAGGCTTACCACTAATTAGGGATTACTTTAGTGGTGAATGTATCATGTTGGCAACCCGATATTTGGAGAATATAATGTGTATATTAGGTTGGTCGTGTTTCCCAAACTTTATAAATATTGGGTTGAATTCTCGGGCCCATCGCCCATCAGTTTATGTAATTTTCTCCTTTTCTTTCATAATATCGCCAATCGAATCTAATTTTTGGACACGGTAAATTGAAATTTTTTGCCTACAATTTCAAAAGCTTGTCTTTATCTATGACCTATATTTGCCAATGGTATTATAAAGATATATTTACAGGAGGCCCCAAATTTGCCTGGCATTTTGCGGATGCGTGTCTCAAACTAATACCATTTTTTCGAACTCTACTAATCATAGAAAATTATTGGATTGGTATAAATACATTCATAGATTAGTTTTATTGTACACAATTTGGTTCAGTTGGTTGTGATATCTCAATTATGATCGATAGTGAAGTTTCATATTGCCGAGTGGATTGACGACTGTAACTGAGGCAAAGGTAAGTGATTAATTTTTGAAGTGTACTTAATATAATATTATTCTAAATTCACCTAAGGTTTCACCTCTATTTGTCAATGACTCTACAATTTTGAGTTTATTCTTATTTAGTGGGGACTAGTTAGTGGTCAGTGGTCACCCAGGAGACCTTAGACATGATGACATCTAGATTTTATATTGTAGACCATAGGGCCAATGAATCATATTTATATATATATTATAGTCTAATGTCACTTCTTCAACAAGTTAATGTTTTTTTTGGCACCCTTTATTTCGTTGGAGATGTTGAACAAGAATAAGGGTAAGGATCCTACATGTGGGGAAAGCCAAGAGAGGCTAGCAAAACACAAAACCTTATCATGTAACTTGGTGGTGGAAATATTTCTGTCCAAAATAAGGAAGCTACTTCATCACAAGTAGATTTACAAGATTCACAACCTACATGACATATTGAAGAAGGCGGTGAACCTATATCTCAGATCACGATGAACTTGAAGAAGATTTTCAGGTAAATATCTAGAGTAGCCAGAATGATATGAATGGCTTGGGTGAGACTGAGAATGCCAGAGATGGTGATGGTGCACGAAAGAAGAAAAGAAAATACAAATAAAAAAAGGATAGAGAATCAAAAAAAGATCAGAAGTGGGTTCTGTCAAGGAATTTTCAAATAGAATGGGCATCAAAGTATCCATTCATTGAACCAATGGACAATCAAATTGAAGGTGATCCTACGGTAGAATGCAAATGTAAGATTCACACCACGATAAATAAGAAGGAAAAGAGGTTGCAGCTAAAAATTGACACCATAGAGAAGCATATGGGTAAATTTTACGAAAAGAAAACCATAGATGGATTTGAAATATTAGTGATAAGATGGAAAATAAAGGAGGAATCTCAGCATGTTAGGAATGCATAATTATTTAAATTTTAGCAGAATATACAGACGAATCCTACTGAAGTTAAAGGCTCTATTGAATCTTTTTTGGAAAAGCACTTGAAGTAGAACAAATGGGAAACATTGTTCAGTTAATTGTTGTCTTTTATATTTTGAGCAGAGGGCATGCTATGACAGACTACCCATCATTGTGTGCTTTATCACACTTTTTGAAAGTTCGTAACTATCCTAACAGTCACTGGTCAGTAAAAAGTGGATGGGAATTTGTCGAGGTTGAAAAAGAAGATCTAAAGGCAAAAATTGAAGAATCAAACTTTATTGCATTGTCTTTAGATGAAGTTACAACAATAGATAATACTTCCTGGGTATGCATGCATGTTTATATTGTACATAATTTTTTCCTCCAACCTCATCCACTAAGTTGTTGCTAAAATGAAGGATAATGCGACAACAGAAAATTTATTTGAACTAGTAAAGAGTTCTCTAATTGAATATGGAGGTATAGATGACATGGCGATTTCCAAAATGTTGGTGTGTGTTAGAGAGGTTGGAGCTTCAGTAATGAAAGGCCATAGGAATGGTATTTGCGCAAAGATAGAAAGTTCTTGTGCATCCTACATTACTTTCATTCACTGCATGGACCACAAAATGAAGCTAGCTTTTGGATTTGTTAGCAAGCATGCCCCAGCATAAAAAATTAAAGTTTTAATCAAAGAGATATACCAACACTTCTGTCAAATTCCGAAATGATTCAGGTAATTTCAACACTTTGTCGAAGGAATAACTGATGGGAACAAGCTTCTTAAGGATAATGATACCAGATGGATCTCTTTGGATGGACCATCACATCAAGTTTTTTCAAAATATTCATCGTTGCTTGGTCTAATGAACTCAAGTCATGAAGAAGCAGGGTTACCAAAACTTCCTGAGATGCTACAAAGGTTAAGTAATGTAGAGACACTCTTAACGTTAGCAGGTCTTCTCCCCATGCTAGAGGAAACGAGGAATATAATGAACAAGGACAACCAAAGAGATATGTATATCACAAAATATGCTAGGCTACGCAAATTGACATGCGTGATGCTCAATAATCTCTATCGATTATGTGATGATGTAAAATTTGCCAACTGGCTAAGAATGACAGATTTGGACAATCCTGATAACTTTTTAAATATCGGTGCAAAGAAGAAGTTATGTGCAGAAGTACGTGGAGTTGAGATACCAATGAACTACTTTTCCAGGGTTGAGTCTGGGGAACTAGGAAAGAACCCCAGGAAGCGACTATCAAGTGTTAGAAGGGAAGAATTTACCAAGATCATTGAGTCTATAACTACTTCTGTGAAGAACATTGCCTATGATCTTTCCTCACAGATTAGAGAAATATTCCCTCTAGTCAGACTACTTGAATCCATGGCTACTGTGTTTCATCGATATTGGAGTGTCAATAATTCAAAATATTTTCAAACTAAGCTACTAACTTTGATAGATCATTTTTGCAAAACCAAAGAATTCAATGGAGTAACTCTAAATGAAATTTTAGATGAATCTCGTTTGAGAGAGAAATCAGGTCATTTTTCACAGACAATGAGGGAACAATATTAAATTATGTGGAACCCCCATGAAGATGGATCGGTAACAAGACTTTGGAAAAATCTAGCTCAGAGAGAAATGTTGATTGATTCAATATCAGAAATTTTCAAGCTTGCTGATTTATGTCTGACCATGATATTAAGGTCGGTGGAGGGTGAGAGATTTTTGAGTGCTTTGGGGTTCCTAAAGTCAATGCTAAGATACAAACTAGATAAGTATTTGGAAAATTACTTGAGGCTCTATGCATCCAGGTATAATGTCCATATGTTTCCTTACGATAGGGCACTGCGAGTGTGGAGGAAGAAATGTCAAAGAAGAGGGTTGGGAAACATTTCAAACCAAAGTGGGAGTGCCAGAAACAATGATGTCAGTGACTTGTGTACTGGTACTGGTAGCATTGAAATTAAGATACAGTTAAGAGGAGGTATGCAGAGTGAAGAAAACATAGCAAAGAACCAAGGAAGCTATGAAGTTGATGGAGAGAAATCTGAGGATCTTGATAATGAGATGATGTGGCAACTTGAACCGTTATCGAAGTAGGAAGTCCTATGTATTTATTAAAGTAATTATAGTAGTATATTGTTTGTATCTCATCATCAATCATGTATAATAGCATATATTCCAATGTCAAAACATGAATGTGGTTGATAATGTCATCAATTCTACAATTAATATTGATTTTCATTTGCATTATTCAACTCATATGGTACAATACTTGAAGATTTTCATTATTTTTTTGAAAATATATCAATTCATATGATATAATTCATAGATATTCTCATTAATTTATTTACAAATATGATACATTTCATTCATTACTAGTATGAAGTACACAACTCTGTGCAATTCTGTTTGCAAAAGTCAATACCCAATTTCAATTTCATTAGCCTTAGCAAATGACCCTGAATTCCCTTTTATAGAAACATGGGAGAAACAATAGCTTCAAGTTGATTTGCCTTATGTGAAGAACCAACATCAAAATCAGTATCAAAACCTCTCTACAAGTGTACATTTCTGCATTTGACAGTTCAGTTTAGTAAATTAGCATCTGCTAGATTTATCCTGTTCAAAAATAAAATTTCAAACTTTAAACTCAATTCAAGTTATTAAAAATAAAGTGTAGAGATGATTGAAATTAATTTCACATACTATGATTGATGAGACGATTCTTCTAGAATTTTTAGGATGCTCTATTCTGCGTCGTTTGGAAGGCCAATATTTGTCAAGTTATAGTAAATGACCTTCAACCTCGTCAGCCATCCATACTTGGAAGAGTGATTTGAAAGAAATGATCCATCCAATACTGCATTCAAATTTGTCAATGGTTTGATGCAATTTGCAATGCCTTCATGAGTTGTGTCTTGAGGAAGCTTTCCTAAATCAGACGTCATTGTGTCCTCCAAATTTGTTTGGTAAGCTTCTCTTCCAACAAATTTTTTTGATGAGTTAGTAGGACCAGGACCAAGATTCGACAAACACGACTTATCATTTTGGTTGTTTTTTATTCATCTTGGTGATCTTTCTCGCATACAAGGCCAAACTTTTCTCCCCTTCCCTTAGTTTCTAACACTTTTGAAAGATAGATGTTGCCTTTATTGTTGCACGAATGCAGTCATGAATTCCCTTGCTTGTCAAATGCCTGTCACTAGTTGTGTTGATTTGTTGTACAATTTGTTTTGTAATATTCTCTCTCTGATAAAGATTTTTGTTCTTCTCAATGTTCTCTTTGAGCTTTCCAAAAACATCTTTAAGACTTTCATTGAATTCAAACCAATCATACAACCTATCACCACTCACCTTTATTTTCCCCCAAATGTCTTGTTTTATTTGCTTGACTGTATTTTTACTTTGTCATTCAAGTTGTTTTCATAAGTTTTAATTGT
Source organism: Thuja plicata (assembly GCA_018584345.1). Lineage (NCBI taxonomy): Eukaryota > Viridiplantae > Streptophyta > Pinopsida > Cupressales > Cupressaceae > Thuja > Thuja plicata. Next base: position 17,909 of record MU222850.1, read on the forward strand.
ATTATTTGCCTTGTGTAGCTTTTCTCTCAATTATGACAACTGGTGTTCACTATGTTTTCTTATTCCCTCTACTTTCTCTTCCCACTATTTTTCTTTTACCCTCTCACTCTCCAATTCCTTATTTAAATTATTGTTTTCATATGTCGTAGTCTCCACGTTTTTTTATAAACGTAGTGAATAGGATTTTTCATCCTCAAATTTTTTATTGCTCTCTTCCAATTTTTCCCTCAAAATTTTTAGTTCTACCTCCACATGTTCTTGTTGTGCAATTTCTTCTTTAGATGAAGAATTTTTTATCCTTTTCTCTAATTCTTTGCACTTGTTATCTATTTCTTTCTCCTTTGCCTTCTCATTTTCTAGGTCTGCCTGTAACTTTTCTATTTTTTCCGCAAGCTCTCTCTCTCTCTCTCTCTCTCTCTCTCTCTCTCTCTCTCTCTCTCTCTCTCTCTCTCTCTCTCTCTCTCTCTCTCTCTCTCTCTCTCTCTCTCCAACTTCATCACTGAACTATAGACCACATGCTTGGTCATTTTTGACACATTTATCTTGTTCACATTTTTAATTTTGGATAAATCTATTTGGATTGTACTAACGTGAAATTCATATGGATCTAACTGACTATGTGGTGGATTATTATCTCTACCTAGGGGCATAACAACCATGAACTCCGTCATTTCTTTGTTTGGGTCATATGTGGGAAATATCCTATTCGATGTAGGTTCTACATCACGAGCTACAACAATTGCATCCCTCTTCAATGTATTATTATTTTACCTATTCTTATTTTTTGTTTGTTCAAAGTTAGTTACAAAATTATTGTAACAAAAATATGAGTTTCTAACACAATTGAATGTTTGAGAGGTGAAATAGAACTTGCAGTGATGTACACACGTCCACCTATGTCTGTGGTTCTAATAATTGTGTCATGAGGATTAGCAACACCCTGACCCATTCCTAATCTTGTCCCACTGTCACTAGCAAGCGGAGTTTCAGACTGTTCTAAGGGTTTTTTCCTGAAGGTGTGGAAATTGTTGGACTCACCATTGGCATTGTTGTCATAACCTTTTGCTTCTTTACACTGCCTTGATCTTTGGGATCCACTATTTTCATGTCCAGTTGTAATGTCTTTTTCAAACCACTAGTACTACCCATGCCATTTCCACCAGTGGCAGTGACACCTGATTCAGATTGAATCTGAGTGCTTCAAAAAGGTACAACTAGATTTGAAGATGGAACAAATGAAGGTGCAAGGGTATGAGACTGAGTAATACCTTTTTGTGATGAACCTGATGATTCAACTCCAAGGACTGGTGTCTCACCATGTTTTGGTGGAACTGTTCTGTCAAGTGGAAACCAAGGCCCTTGTCTTGTGGAACCCAGACCACCCCAACCTGGAAAACCCATTTTTTCTATAATCTCTGCCCCTTTTATATATTTCTATAATCTCTGCCCCTTTTATATATTTTTCTTTCGTGGACACGTCGACTCCATTCAAATTTGAATAGATTGTAGTAGTTTTGGGAGTGGAATCAGTGGATGTGGGATCCACAGAAGCCCGCTCATACTCATTATCTTCACGATCATCAGCATTGTGATATGCTTCACCTGGATGCTCCTTATTCCACAAATCACTAAATATTTGATCCTCTTCCACTTCATAAAGATATGTAGAGGTCGTTGGCTCGCCGAGATTCTTCTTCATTTCCCAAAAATCCAAAATTTTGGTTTGAGTCCAATTACCATATTTACATTGATCCACTAGGTCTACTAGAATAGATTTTCTAGATTGTTGAGCAAATTTCCGGTAGAAATTGTAGGATGTCCTGGGCTGCACTTTTCCTTTATGTTTGTGCAATTCCATAATTTGTGATGATAATTCTTGTATTAAAATATTAAAATGTAAAAATGATTGGAATTCATCAGTGAAACCTGGTGTTTTAACCAGTTTGTGGAAGTCTATTATCTTTGTCTCCTATCTTTTCCTTTTACTTGTAATATTGGTATTTATTTTGGTCAACGTGGTATTTACTCGTAGGAAAATTCAAATAATTCTACATAGCTACAATTTACAGGCGTGATTCAAATTAAACTCTAATTCTAGTTCTACAATCTCTTTATATGCATGTGTTTTCATCCCTCTTTATTATTTTTCCTCCCAAGTACAATTGTTGAGTTATCTAGTACATTTTGCAAGGCCCTTTTTCACATGTCATTTTCCCCTTAGGTAGAATCACTATATTATTATATGAAATCACCTTTATTTTACCCAATTGTTGATATGCAAAATCTCCTTAATTGCAAAACCTTCACAATTTTCCCAATCACCCTAATATTAGCAATTAGCTTTGTAATCGCTTTGATGGCTTCATAGTTGCTTTTACCCTTGTCATAATAGCCCCAACTAAATGCATCCATTGCTTTCTGTTCTTACCACTTCAACAATTGCATCTTTAATCTACTTCTACTCCTCATTAATGACACATAAACGTAATAAATATTGGGTTTAACTGTAAATATAGATAGCCTTGTCCAATCTAGTCATATCCTCACCCACTTACTAGGTAGATCTTTGATTGACACACTCTCCATCTTCTCTTTGTTACTCTTTTTTTTTTCTCTCAAAATCACAATTTCTTATTAAAAGGGTGATTAGTTTTTATTTCCCATAAGCCTATTTATTTATTTCAACACATTGTTTTTGCTTCCATTTCTTCCTCCCAACTCATTTTTTCTTCATTTTTATTTTGTTTATCCCCATTTTCCTCTTTAATATATTTTTTCTACTATTTTACTCTATTCAGAGGCCACTCAAGCCTCTTTCATCTGCTTTGGGCATCACCCTTCTACCATATTTCTTCTATTTTTTCGACATAGAAATATATTTTTCCCTCATAATTCAACAAGTGACCTATATTTTTATTTCATTGAAAGAACATTATTTTAGTGCCATTTCAAATTGGGGCAAAATGTAGACACCTAAAATTGACATTTTGTCAATTCTTTTTATTTATTTTAAACTTGATCATTTACATTTGATGAATCATTCCTATTTTTTTATTTATTTACTAATTATTATATTTTATTATTTAACTAATACTTTCCCCTAATTTCATTAGCTTGGTGTTCATCTAAAAATGTTTTCCCTTTCATTGCTAAGGCCTAATGATTTACTTGACCTAAATTCCCCCTTCCTCAAAAATTTAAATAAACACTTCTATTGATTGTGATATTGCTATCAGGATTCAACTATGTAGTTTTTGAGTCAAACTCATTGACCCATGTTTTATGAGTAGTGATTCACAAGAACCTATCTCTCACGATAATGAATGGAACACTTAGAACTCATTGCATCTAGGTGATTCTCACATGGGTGAAGTACCAGACCTTCTCGAGAGGTCACCCATCCCATTATCGCTCCAACTCAAGCACACTTCATCATGCAGTTTCCTCCAAGGTTAAACCCACTTAGCTTGCTGTCCCATTTGTGAAACCTTCAACAAATGTTGCACCTTGTGAACCATTTATTATAGAAATCCTTTAGCTAATCAATTGATAAGTAGGAGGCATTTTCCACATCAAGTCAAATTGTGGTATTGCCACCAGGATTCAACTGTGTAGTTTTTGAATCAAACTTATTGACCCATGTTTCATGCGTATAGATTCACAAGAATCCATCTCTCATGAGAATGAATGGAACACGTAACACTCATTGCATCTAGGTGATGCTCATAGGGGTGAAGCATTGGGCCTTCCCGGGAGGTCACCCATCCTAGTATTTCTCCATCTCAATCACACTTAAACATGGAGTTTCCTCCAAGGTTAAACCCACATTTCATAACTCAGTCTTATACTTCCATTATTGCATAATTATTGCCTAATTGTTTGTAGAAGAGATCATTCACTTTAGACTTGACAAATCCATATTCTCATGAGAACCACTTGTCATATTAAGTAATTCCAAGTGATACCCCAAGGTGTGGCCTAAACTTTTATTCTTCAAATTTTAATTTGGCCATGGTATAACATTCAGGCATGAGATGACCCTTCTCTTTTTTATAAACCCAAATTTAAAATTTCTCATGTATTTGATGGTATGAGTTAAGATAAGTCTTACCTTTTAAAAGAAAATTCTTCTAAAGTACTTTGTAACCTACTAAAATTTTCATCTACTTTCTATGTCTAATATTTTCTCTTGATCTTTGTATGTTCTTGGAGACACCACCTTCAACTAATCTCCATATGCCAATTGTCTAATTTTCCATGCTTGATAACTGTCATTAGTTATGAACCCTTAATCTTCCAAATACATCCAATCCTTCAAAATTCTATAAATTGGAGCTTATCCTAGCCACTTACAACTTCACAAATGTAATATTATGAATAGAAAATATCTTAAATCAATTGTTCTCAGTACTCTTAGAGTGCAACTAGGAGACTAGTATAGATTGCCATATGATATTTTATATTATTCTTATCTTCTAATCTTGAGTATTTATTCTTAATTATTGTTCATTGTTGTTGCATTTATTTTTACACACACACACACACACTTTTATGATTATTAAACATTATTTTTTATTCGATAAAATGGGATTTCAAATAAGCCCCAACCCTTTTACAAAGTGGAGCAAAGAGAGACATAATAATAAAGTTGTAGTGAAGTTACTAGAAAAAAAACAAAAACAAAGAGGCTTGGAAAACTCCAATTTGACCAAGATATGAGCATAGGTAATGTGATAAAAAATTTAGTAGTTTGGTCCATCTTCATTAAACAACACATAGCATTCCCAATTGTGACATACTAGGAGTTGCAGTAAAAGTAAAGAAGAAAATTTAAGAGGCAAATCTGAATCGATACAATATTAAAAGATTCAAGGAAGGAACACATGACTTTGGCAAGAGAGCATATTGACCCCAAAACTAAGAATGACTCTCAATATCAACATTTCAATTAGAGATTGAATTAAAAGTAACAACAAAGATACCTTGGCACTATTATGGGAAGTAATAGGTAAATACTTGATGTTATTAACAAAGATCGAAAGATCTATATAAACAAAAGAATAAATGATGTTTCCTTAGGAAACAGTCGTAAAAAATAGAAACATTCTATTCTAGCTAACTGAAGACTAAATATTAGAAAGACTCTAATATTTACCATAGGTTACAACAGAAAACTAGATAACCATTAGTAGAATATAAATATTGTTTTAATACTCTCCCTTAATGGTTAATCTATCCACTACACCAAGTTGTCCTCTGAATTTGGCAAACTTGTATGGACCAAGAGGCTTGGTGAGAATGTTTGCAGTCTGATCTGCTGTAGGAACATACTGCAAATGTATTATCCCATCTTTAACCAATTGCCAAATGTAGTGACAGTGAACATCTACATGCTTGGTTCTTTGACAAAAGACTAGGTTCCATGGTAACTTGATAACACCTTCGTTATCAATAAACAAAGTGGTCTAGCCTGATGGTGACATCTGCATATCCACAAGCATTCAGCGAAGCCAAATAACTTCACAACCTACCTTAACAGTCCCTCTGTATTCAGTCTCTATAGAGGAGAGAGAAACAACTTGCTTCTTCTTATTGGTCCATGTGATGACACTAGATCCCAAACTAAACACATATCCAAAAGTTGACTTTTTATCATCAATAGAGCCTACCCAATCTGAATCTGTGAATCCACTGAGTCTAGGATTAGGACTCCGAGAGTAGAGAATTCCATAACCAGTAGTGTCATTCACATAATGAAGCACACACTTATCAACCATCCAATGATCAACCTTGGGAGCTGTCATAAATCATGAAATGTAGCTAACAACGAAGATGATATTAGGTCTAGTAGTAGAGAGATAGATGAGATTGCCTACTAGTTGCATGTATGTAGTATCATCAAATGAAGGAGAACCAGACTTGGATAATAAGTTTAGACCTTTCTCCATAGGTGTAGATGCAGGCTTGCAATCTTGCATACAAAATTTTTCTAAGAGAGCCTTGACATATTTGGACTGAGAAATGAATATACTAGAAGATTGCTACCAAACCTCAACACCAAGGCAATAATGCATGAGGCCAAGGTCAGTCATATGAAAAGAATAGCATAAACACTGTTTGATTCCTTGAATCAAAGATGCCAAACTGCCAGTGATGATCAGATCGTCCACATAAACAACCAGAAGGATGATGTCACTGTCAGTAGTCTTGATGTACAAATTTGAGTCTGAAGAACTCCTCTGGAAGCCTTGATCACTGAGGTACTTATCAATTTTCATGTACCATGCCCTAAGGGCCTTCTTCAAGCCATAGAGAGCTTTCACCAGTTTGAGTACCTGGTGTTCTTTACCAACAACCTTGAAACTAGGAGGCTACGTCATGTAGATCTCTTCATGTAGGTCACCATCAGGAAAGCACTCTTGACGTCCATCCGATGGACCTGCCAGCCAAATTGAGCTACCATGGATAGGACTAATTTGTTAGTTCTCATCTTTTTTGTAGGAGAAAAAGTATCCTCATAATCAATGCCCTAACACCGAGAGAAACCTTTCGCAACTAAACAAGCTTTATACTTATCCAAAGTACCATATGACTTATACTTTATTTTGTAGATCCATTTGCAACCAATGGGTTTCTTCCCAGGTGGAAGATCATAAAGGACCTAGGTGTGATTCTTTAGTAGGCTCTCATGTTTAGAATTTATGGCTTGTTCTCACTCTAGAATTACTTTAGCCTCTGAGTATGTCCGAGGTTCAAACACACTGTGAATGTTGGCCATGAGAGCAATATTGATAGTCATTGTAGATTTGCTCTTTTTTCGAGCAGTTCGCCCATCGATGTGCTCATTGTCCCAAAGATCAGCAAGTGTCTTAGCCCACCATTTAGGCTAGAGAGGAGGAGGACCAACATTAGCATCAGAAGATTCTCTATGATCAGGTTCCTCATTAGAAGAATCTGGATCAAAGTTAGGTGAAGCATATGCATATCTGGGTTATCCTAGAGGAGAGGCCGCAGGTGTCTGTACAGGAATCACTAGTACTACTTGAGCTACTTGAGTTGCGGGAGCCCTCCCATGAGATAGACCTAAGGGAAGCCAAACTCCCAAATCATGAGACTTCAAAGAATGGTATGCTAAATTAGGAACAAGAGAGACAAGCATGAACGGTCCTCACTGCTCATCAAAGATTACATCACGACTATACAAGAGATGAGATGTCTCAATGTTGATCAAGCAGTAGGTTTTGGAAGACTACTATATCTAGTGAGCATGACTTTCTGGATCTTGGCATCCAACTTGGTACATGACACATCAAGGATCCAAACATAGTTAAGAGAGCCAAAAACCTCCAGGTGACTAATTCTGGGCTTGTGATCTGACCAGGCCTCTTACGGAGTCTTGTCTTTGTCTGCCATAGTGGGTGACCAGTTCAAAAGGTAGATTGTAGTGTTAATAGCTTCCGCCCAAAATTTCTTCGAAACATGTCTGTGCTCAAGCATAGACCTAGCCATCTCGGTGATTGTTCAGTTTTGACATTCAACTACACTATTTTGTTGTGGTGTGTGGGGTGATGCAGAGCTGCACTGCAAGAAGCCACTAGATGGAACCAAGCCTTAATATGTGAAACTTGGTTTCTTTTTCCAAAACCTCTCACACCAACCTTATCAATAGGTTGAATATTAATCTTTCAAATTTTCTTCACACTCTTAGGACTCTCCTGATCCTTTGGATATCAAATCCAACTTGTCTTCAATTTACACCTTAGAGACTCTTTCCCTAAATTGGACCAAAATAGAGAAACCTTCACCATTGGTTTCAAAAATCCTTTCCAATGGGTGAAAAACCTTACTTAGGCATAGGGAACATGGAATCACCCAACCAATTGATTCCCAAACTCTCACAACACCAAGATCTATGACTGTCCTAGAATTCCTTGTAAGCTTTTCTAGGTGGTTTTCCTAAGATAACTTTTGATTTTACAAAGGGAATTGGTAAATAAATTACAAATATGAGTACCCTTTTTGGAAGTTACAACAAACCACAATCTCGCAGAGACCAACTCTACTCCAGCACCTCTGAACACCTACAAGACACACATACCTAATTGGCCAAATTAGGGTTGGTTTGCAAAGAAAGTATAAAGAGATGGGTTCATAGAGTTGATTCAGTCACCCAAGACTGTTCTACTAACCCAAAATACCCCAAAACACCAACCTACCAATTCCCATCAGTCGATTCATTCATCTGCA
>MU222850.1:39537-56192 GCA_018584345.1 Thuja plicata
TCTAATTGCCTATTTGATAAATTCTGGAAATGGTATTCGAGGATTTTATTCAAACATAAATGACTTTGCTATATTTTAAATCAAATACAATGGAGGTATTTGATAAAATACCATTCTGTCCCATGTGTGCTATAAATCCCAGCAGTAGCTAACGCCACATTAAACCTCCATGCGTATGCTATGTTGCTGCCGCAACTCCTTTGTAGATGATGGCTAACTCCACGCGGATGCTAGCTGCTGCTGCAACTCCTTCATTTTCATCCGCAGTTGATGGCATCCACGTTAATTTACTCCACGCGGCAGCCTCAGACTTCTACACGCAGCCCTTAACAAAACGTCACCACTGAGATTGTACAGACTTCTCTCTCAACCGTGGTGTTGGTAGCTTCCACCAATTGGATCAACGATATCTCACTAAGCATAAACCCTTCAATCGAATTGATAATTCAGTGATGCAATTCCAATAGACATGAATCACTCTCCAACTCAATTCGCACCCTTAGTGTGCATGAACAATCTCATAATTAACTCTTCCTCCAGTAACAGGCCAGACAGTATGGAAGAAGAAGGATTGGTCATACTTCAGCAACCAATAAGAGATTAACTTCAGAAGAATCAGTCTTCCAGAAGCCAATTTGACCCTTATACTTCAGCAAGGGCACAGATTAGAACTTCTCTTCAGAGAAAACAAACAAAATATAATATATTCAATCGATGCCATCCCAATGAAATGAGCTCATATTTATAATCCATCCTTGGCCACAGTTTCCCAAAAAGAGTTTCAGTTCACAACTCTTTTAATTAACGACTTCTAATTTATTATAATAATAAAGTATTATTATAATAATGTGGCTTTATTATTAATTAATATTTTATAGATATTAATTAATAACGATTAATTAATAAATTTGACTCATGCGATAAATCCCGCTTCCACTGCTGATCATGCGAGACTGACATAGCCATCCACTGCACTGCCAAAAATAGCAACTGTCAAAAATAGACTTACTATAAATAGTAAGTCCCCAACCAAAGAATTGCACAAACTGAATATCGTTTGGAATACTGACCACTGCCGATACTGCCCTGCCAGAAATGGAAACTGACCAAACTGACTTACTAAAAATAGCAAGTCTGCCAACTGGGACCCTCAAAACCCGGTATCAGCTCACAAGGGTCATGATGATGAGCTGACCAAGCCACTGCCAATACCTGCTAAAAAAGGGGGTCATCACAAAAATACTTCGCTCCACTCAAGCAATCCATTATATCATCCATCCTAGGCAAAGGAAATCTATACTTCACTGTGATCCTATAAATAGCTCTGGAATCAATACACATTCTCCATTCTCCATTCTTCTTAGGTGCTAACATGTTGGTACTACACAAGGACTCAAACTTTCTCTGATCAAACCTTTCCTCAACAACTCTTGCACTTGCCTATTCAATTCTTCATTCTCTGCAGGTGTCATTCGGTATGCTGCTTTATTAGGCAAACTAGCTCCAAGGATTAGATCCATGCAATGACTGATACTCCTCATAGGCGGTAATCCATCAGGCACATTATCTGAGATTATGTCTTCATATTTTGTCAACAATTCTTTTACTTCCACAGGATGTTCTCCTTCGGATTCCAAATTAGATTTCTTAGGAATCAAAGTATAACACATTATTACTTTTCAAACCATCCAAGAACCGCCTTCCTTCAACCAAACAAATCTTGACACTAGTGCAATTCTCATTCTTAGGAACCTCAACTAAGGGTAACAATACTTGTTTCATCCCATTAGCCACAATAGTATACATATTCTTTCTACCATCATGCGAAGCTTGTCTATCATACTGCCATGGTCTACCCAACAAAACATGACAAACATCCATAGGCATAATATTACAAAGAACTTCATCACGATAAGATCCTATCTTCAATTTCACCAAACATTGTTCACTTACCAGTACCTTATGATCATCCTTGATCCATGCAATTTGATAAGGCTTCGGGTGCTTCAACCTTTGCTACTGCAACTTATTCACCAAGTCTTTGGAGGCTAGGTTATTTGAACTACCAGTGTCAATGATCACTTTGCAACACTTTCCTTCAACTTTGCACCTTGTCTTGAACAAACTTCTTCTCAGCAATAGATCTAGATCTGCCTCTTCATGACATAGGGCTCTCCTTATCACAAGGGTTTCTCCATCTTTGGGTCGGTTCAAAGGTTCACTAGACTCTTCTTCCACAAAAGCATTTCAGCCACTATTCTTAGTCTTTTGCTTGAATTTCCTTGGGTGCATTCAAAAGCTCGGTGTCCTTCACCACCACACTTAAAACAAGTTCCTCTAAACATTCTTTTATCATCTCTCTTGTAGCTACTTGAGTCAACTCTGAAAATTTCTGTTATCCCTTCGGTATGAGTTCTCTTCCTTGAATTTTGTCTTGCCTTTGTTCTGATTTGAATAAGATCTACCTCCTCCAAAAGATCTACCTCTCTGGGATCTTCCACCTCTTCCCCTTTGTCTTTGTTCAATTTCTCCTTAGCTTTTAGGGCATATTGGTAAGCCTCCTCTACACTTTGCAATTTGACCAAACTAATCTCATCTTTTATAGATGTCCTCAAACCATTCAGGTATCTTGGAACCCTCTCAACATCATCATCTGTATGTTCAGATCTGATATCCAGCCTATAGAATTCCTTAGTATAACCTTTCACACTAAGGTCTCGTTGCTTCAAATTTTGCAACTTCCTAAACAAATTTACTTGGTAATCAACATGTAAGAACTTAGCTTTCAATTTGTTCACCTTACGATCCCATGATCTGATTTTGTCTTTGCCCCTTCTTTGTCTATCGGTCTGCAAATGTTCCCATTATAAAGATGCATGTCCTCTCAACTTTGTGCAAGCATATTTCACCTTCTTATCTTCATCGGTACCTTCATAATCAAAGTACTCCATCTTTGTGATCCAATCAAGTAATTCATCAGAATCCAAGTTACCATGATAATCAGGTGGGTTGAAATGTGGTCTCGCATTAACTCTAGTTAGGGCTTTTATGAATCTATCATCTCCTTGTTCAAGTTCAGGTTCAGGGTGCTCTTCACCTCCTTCAACTATCTCTTCATTTGTTTCTTCCTCTTCATCACTTACATCTTCAACATGTCGATCTCTTCTTTGGGCCGTTTCAACAACATCTAATCTAGCTGCAATCTGTCTCAACATATCCAACACAACTGGATCTGCATCTCTCCTTCCACCTCTAGCATTTCATCTTCGAGCCATTGTCACACAAGCCTTTGCAACTACGGGTCAGATCCTCACTCTACCACCCCACAACAAATCAACTCAAGACTTCACAAGCTTAGGAACCATGATCTGCAACAACAAAATCTAAAAGAAGCCCTGATACCACTTGGTGCAGCCAAGGACGGGAGGAACCTCAAAGAAGTCGGTCCAACCCTTTCAACAGGAGTCACACAATGGAAACAACACAGATTATGGAGAGATATGCAAGATGAGCTTCTTTATTATCATCGAGAAATCAAATACAATGGATCAGCAACATGTAGTCTTACATTCCAGGCATACAGGCCTGTTTATAGATAGAAATCCTTACAAATCTCCCAGCTTCAAGCTACACCAGATGATCTTACGAGAGCTGCCCCCCTAGAAACAAATTCATAAGCTTATGAAGCCTTCGCAAGCCACAGGTTGGCCTAGAGAGATTACATTTCCCAATGAGAAGAAAACGTATTACAAAATATAGGTCGGGACCCAAATCATAAGGATCTCCCTCAAATGAAAGAAACATGAATCACGATCCCTCAAGTAGGTTGGCCACAAACGTAACAACATCGAGAAATGAGCCTTGAAGCTTCGCCGATCGGAAAGTCCATTGCGAGATTGGAAAAACACAGACTGGCCGTGAAACGTGAAGAACAGTTAAGTCTTGCCAAGAATCTGCAAGATCTCATACATGAAGTAACCAAAAGAGATGCGAACCTAGAAGAAGGTTCAACACGATGCCAGGAACAGGCTGTAAGGTGCGCAACTGCAAAAGATCCAAATTGAAGGAATGCTGAAAGAAACTTAGCAACAGACAAATTGGAAACAAACTATTTTTGGTTGATGCAAGATTGCCAAGATCCTAAGATGCTCTTGCATCATGGTACAAGGCCAAGAAGAAGGCCTTCACAAAGTATGCGGAGAAATGTGAAACTAGAGATGGAATGAAAAGCATTGAAGCTAAGCTTGAGAAGATGAAGAAGTACTCCTCTATTATTAGGGTTCTAGTTCACTCTTAGGTGAAGAAGATGGAAGCTTTGAAGCAGAAGAAAGTTCCCCTCATGGAAATCCAAGTGAATGGTGGAACAATTCCACAAAAAGTAGAATATGGATACAACTGTTTGAAAACAAGGAGGGTGATAAAGACAAGCCTAAGGACCATTCTAAGTCAAAGGAAAGGTTTAAAACACTTGGTGAGGGTAGATTGAGGTGTTGGAATTTTGGTAAATGGGGGCATCTCAATAAGGAATTTAAAAATAAAAAGGAAAAATAATGATGATTCCTCTTAAATAAATCTTCTAATGATGAAGCTATAGATGCATTGCTTATTTTTGCTAAATGACTTATGATGACTTGTTTAATAAATGTAGGTGCATCCTACCACACGATTCCTCACAAGGATTGGCTTACAACATATTCAACTTATGATGGTTGGAAATTTTCCACTAGGATAATAACACATGGTAGATTGTGGGTTGAGGGGAGGTAAAATTAATTTTCAGTATTGAAAGGGTGTGTAAGCCTTTAGAGATGTATTGCATATCCTTGGTTTAGCTAGAAATTTATTTTCTATATCTAAAATGAATGATTCAGTGGTGCATGTTACTTTTGAGAAGAGTGGTTGTAGGTTAAACAGAGGGAATTAAGTGTTGGCTAGGGGCACTAGATGTAGTACCTTGTTTAGGCTTTATGCATCTACATTTTGTAACTCTGTTAATGTGATTGATAACTTTGTATCTTATGAGTTGTGGCACAATAGGACGAGCCACGTTGGTGAGAAGGGTCTCAAAACCATAATAAATAAAAATATGGTTGATGGGTTGCTATGTTACTTCGTTGATTTTGATTTTTGTGAACATTGTGTGCATGGAAAACTATATAGAGTTTCTTAAAATTTGATAGTACTAGAGCTAAGCAAATTTTAGAGCTTATCCATAGTGATGTATTCGATCATGTGAGTGTGCCTTCAATTAGAAAGTCTCGCTTCTATTTTCCTTTATTGATGATTATTCTCAATATACATGGGTTTACTTTCTTAAAAACAAATTTGTTGTTGTACCATCCTAAAACGTTAGCACCCATGATTGGATGCTCAATTAGTCCCCATTTTGGCGATTTTGAGATTCAATGTCTGTTATGCCTGATCCAGCTACCTGTTTCTTCCCAATCTAGCAACTACCCTACCTTCCTGGCTTCCCATTTAAATTTTGGCGCTTTTTCCTAGGAACAAAACGCCCTGAGGAATGGGCCCAAATTTGATCTAGAGCCCCGTTGCGGTGTTTAGGTGGGAAATTAGATCCCGTGGTCGGCCTAGCTTAATTTTGAATCCCGAAATGTGTGATGAGGTATATAAACACCCTATCTCTCCTCATTTTGGTATCCATCCCCATGAGAAATCTACAACCAAGAAGATCTATAAGCAATCATAATCAAGGTTTTGCGTTCAAGCAATCAAACAAAACAAGTGAATTCAAGATTTGAAGGCACGCATCCAATATCTAGTCTCTCTCCTAGCATCCAAAGCAATTTGAAGGCAATCTTCTCCATTGAAGAAAGCTTCTCTTCCATGAATGGTCAAGTAGAGGAGTTCTCAAGCAAGCAAGAAGATCCTTTGTCCAATCTCATCCATTCTTCTTCCATCACAAGTGTTCAATCAAGCATAACAACATTGAAGATCTAGGAGTAGCATCCATAGATCCATGCATTTGTGAGGGCATCCTTGATTCCATTCTACATTTCAAGGTCAACAACTTCAATTCAAGTGACATTCAAGCATCTTCATGAATATGTGCGATCTCAATATCCATTCATGAAGGTATTGGCAAGGTAGATGTAATATTTACCTTCAGATTTACTTTCCTTTATGCAATTTTATTTCATTTTCAAGGTTGAGTCCTAAACAGGGGTTTGACCAAGGCAAACCCCTTTCCACAACCTTTTCCCTGTTTTTATGTGCAAGTACAGGCAATGCAGCTGTTAGAACAGATCCAGAAAGGTCGGAACCTGCAGGACTGTTAGTCAAACTTTTGGGTGGATTCCCAGGGAACAAAATGCCTCGCACATTTTGTTCCTTGGAACACAACGCCCAGGGCGTTTTGTTCCACCCAAAACAACTTCAAATTTAGATATCAGTTTTGTACATTTTCCGGCTTTCTGTTTCTGGTAATTATAGGTTCTTGTCTGTTTCTGTCAGTCTGTATTTTCCCAAAATTGCATAATTTAGCTTATTTTAATCATTTATCTTGCATCATTAGATTTATTCCCCAAATCTATTTCATTCCTAATCATAACAACAAAGGATCATTTTCCCACTTAGTGCTTATATCTAACTTGAGCCTACTAGGGCATCTTCCTTTTGATTGTGCATTAAGGAAGGGGTGGACAAATCTCTTGCATACCAAGTAGAAAGCCCCACCTATCTTTCCTTATTGTACAGTTGTATTTTGTATGTTTAAAGAGTTTAAAATACTTTTTGATAAACAAATAGATAGAAAAGTAGAGGTTTTAAGAATGGATAATGGTGGTGACTTTCGCTCTAGTGACTTTGATGACTATTGCAGGCATGGAGGAATTGTTAGACAAAAAACATCTCCATTTACTTGCCAAAATAATTCCATATGCTTCACAACAAAATGTATAAAACTGCTTGTTACTTGATTAAAAGGTCACCTACCTCTGCTCTTGTTGACACAACTCCTTATGAGGCATGGAGAGGTAAACAACCATTAGTTTCACATTTTAGAGTGTTTGTCAGTGAAGCGTATGTTCATGTTCCTAAGTCCAAAATAGTTCTAAGTTTGATTTAGGGCTAAAAAGTGTGTTTTCATGGGTTGTAATGAGAATATTTGAGATATAAGCTTTGGGATCTTCTAGCAATAAAAATATTATATTCTAAGAATGTTATTTTCAAGGAGCTTATGGAATTAAAAAAAATGATGAGCAACCTCATGTGAAGCCTAACAAAATAGTGCATTTGATATTAAGGTTCATAAATAGGAAAATGCACATTGAGAACAACTTCAACAACAATAGGATGGACATGTTGGGGAAGAAGGTTTAGATTGAATTTTGACGAGGAACCAAAGTGGTGTGATGGTAAATTGATGTTGTATTAAATAGAGGAGATGAAAGCTCCTTATATAGATTTACAAAGACAATGTTTCTAAAAGAAACAATCGTGAACTAAAGACGAAAATATAAACTACCTAATAAACTAAAGACTAAGATGACCATTAAAGAAACATTACAATATTCTAATACCTTCCCTTAATGGTCATCGTCTAACTACCTTGCAAAGACTGTACATGTCTTGTGGTCATAAATTTTTCAGAACATTCTGCCGTTGCTGAGACCCTCCCTGGATCTGCAAAATGCTAATGACTAAGAGTAGGCAAAATTCGTCCAGAAAAATAAGAGAAGGTTGCCCCCTTGTTCAGATGGCTTTGCAACAAGAGACAAGAGCTTGCCATTGACTCTGCCACTGAGATGAGTCTGCCACTAACCCTCTCAGAATCTGCAAAACTTCTGACCAAAAATCACCACAAAACGTCCAACCAGATGTTGGCTAACAAAGTTGTCCCTCCCTGTAACTAAAGACACCAAGAACAACTATCACGATTTTGAGGAAAAATCAACAAACCCTCCAAACTTTTGCAGAAGAGCCCGATGTTGCAGAATAGACCGCAAAAAGTCACGATTTTTGAGGAAAAAATTGCCAAACCCAAGATTACAAATCATCATTTTATCAGAAAAAATGGTAAAGGCCCACAAAGAATCCCACACAACTTTGCGAATTACAAAATCTAGAAATGATTTTTGAGGATAAAATCGAAAAATCAAATAGTTAGCTAGCACAAAATTCAAGACAAGGTCAACATACAAAATATCATTTTTAAAGAAAAAACGGTAAAACCTTTCTAAAAACCAGAGAGCCCTCCTTGACCGGAGCAAATCCTTAAATTTTTGAGGAAAAAATTATAAACCCAAAATATTTTATTTTTCAAGGTACAAAATTATTAAAACCCACCAGAAATTTTTTAAAGGGAAAAAAATTATGAAAACCCATCAGAAATTTTTTAAGGGAAAAAAATGTGAAAAATCATCAAAAATTTTTTTAGGGAAAAAATTATGAATACCCACCAGAGAAATCTTCATGCATCAAAACATGAGACTTCGCGTGGTGTTGGGTGGATATTTTGCAACCGGCAGTTTTTAAGGATCAAACGCAAAACGGTGTCATACAAGGTGGAAAATGATGGAATGATGGAGGGCATAGGATGCTTTTAAGACTGAAATGGTCATGAAAAGATGCTTCCCAATAATGACCATTATGATGCAGAACAATCAAGGATGCAGGTTCCTGTTCCGGTTCAAGATACTTTCACTAAATTTGAGTACTTCAATCACGGAGCATCCTGTAGCAGCATAAGGAATTGACAAAAGATGATTTAATAGGAGTCGTGTCTTATTAGGCACTTAGTTGTTTTTTCATCATGCATTTTGTAATTTTGTTTTTGACAAATTACATGTAATGTAAAAACAAGATGTAATTGCATGTGATAGTATCATCAGGTCTTGCAATGTTGAATAAGTCAACTATAGGTAGTTAGTTGTTGAATAAGTCTTGTTTAGTTGGGTTTCCCCCACTCTTCGCTCTCAGCCCCTCACCTAGATATAAAGGAGGGTGGTCATTGTAATTTTCATCTTTTGGCAATGCAAGAAAAGTTTGCCAATTTGTATGTGCACTCTAAGACTTTGAGCTTGGATGTAAATTAAATTGCTTTCAATAAAAGAGGCAACTTGCTTTCTAACTTTGTGTTGATTCAAGGTGTTATGTGACGACAATTTCTAGATATTGATTGTGAGTTTTGTGCTTCCATTCAAGGGGGATTTGAACTCAATCTTGCAGATTTTGAGTTGCATATTACGTTTAGAGCTATAATTTGGTTTCAGATTTGGTCTTGCAGACTTTGAGTTGCTTATCAAGTTTGAGATTACATAGGACGCTCAAGCAAGGGAATAACTTGCAGAGTTTGTGCTGCTTCGTTTTCTTCGTTTGTGCATGCAAGGTGAAATACGTGTTGGAGACTTTGAACTCACATGTGTTTGATTCTTGTTCTCAAAATCTCATAAGGAGCCATGGAAAAACTTTGAGCTTTCATGAGTTTCTAGGTTATTGAACGTTGTTGGTACGCCAAAAGTTATCCTGTAATCTTCTATTTATCAGAGTTATTGCTCTAACAGATACTTTGTAAGTGAATTACACCATTGCTTAAAGATTGTATTGTAATAGCAACATGTATTCTAAAATAAGAGAATAGGATGAAAGTCCCGCCCTGATTTAGCTTAGTGTAAATAGTAGCTAAGTGTTTTGTTGATTCCAGTTGAAATAAGAGGGGGGATCCTTCCCTTAGAAGTAGGAGAAACTGCGTCTCACACACTATGGTTGGAACCATTGTTTTGCAATTGATCCTTAAAAATTGTCGGTTGCAAAATATCCACCCAACACGTGGTAAACAACATATGCAAGCAACATGCAACTCACAAAAAACACATGCAAGCAACATGCAAGTACATGCAATCCTCGAAAATGAGAGACTTTTTCTCAAACTGGGAAATCACGCGATCAAAACCTTCGACCATGCTCATGACTTTTAGCAAAAATATTCGAAGATGAACCACAAAATATTCATAAAATACCTCCGATGATTTTTATTTTAAAAAATCGAAAAACATATTTCTAGAAAAAAATTCTTAATTAGAAGAGGCTCGAATTTTTCTTAAGAAATTTGCCAAATTTTATGAAATCCCATTGACCCGCTCTAATACCATGTTATGGCAAATCGATGTATTAAACAGAAGAGATGAAAACTCCTTATATAGATTTACAAAGACAATGTTTCTAAAAGAAACAATCGTGAACTAAAGACGAAAATAGAAACTACCTAATAAACTAAAGACTAACTAAGATGACCATTAAGGAAACATTATAATATTCTAATAAGTGGCATGTTGTTACACCTCTAAGAAGATCCACTAGACAACAAAAACTTGTTGATAGGTGCAGATATAGTCCATTTAATTTTCACTATTTCTTTGCTTTATCATGTACTAACAGTGAACCTACATCTATGAAGGAGGCTTTATCTTCAAATGAGCATGAGTTTTTGTTAGAGGCCATAAGAGATGAAATCAAGGCCTTGGACAAATGTGACACATGGGATCTAAATTGAGCTGCTTGAAGGGAGAAAAGCCATAGGATGCAAATGTTATTTAAAAAGAAATTTAGAGCAAATGGTAACTTGAAGTGGTATAAGGACATGTTGATGCAAGTTTTATGACCACTTCAACATGCAAAATAGAATGCTTAGTATTTCAAATGAAACACCAAATCTCCAACTCTCTCTTGAATAAGGATGCTCATATGCTAAACAATGTATATGGCAAATGAGACAACCCTAAGGTTCCTTCTTATTGTGGACTTTCACTTAGTTGTAATGATGTGATATGCTAGTATCACAAAGGGACTTACGTTGTTCAATCAATGGATATCAACCACTTCAACTACTTCCAACCAAACTGTTGGCTAAATATTTTGCAAGTCACTAAGACTACAACTTGACAAAACGTTTCTTTTAGGCAACAGTATGTGAGATTGCTCTCTCCTCTCAGCAATAGGGGAGGCTCCCTTCCTACCGCAGGTGGCTTCAAGTAAAACTGAACTTTATAACAAACAGTTCTCCTTGCTACAGTAATACCGGTGGCTCAAGAAATGACTTAAGAACAGTCCTTTAAGACAACGGTCTATTTTATCTATAGATGAAATAACTATAAGAGCTCAAAGTCTTTTATCTTTACTTCAAATGATTACTCTAATTTCGAATGCACAAGAAAGCTCAAAGTCTTTCCTTGAATACCCTCTACTTTGATTAAAGATTCTACCTTTGAAGCCCAAAGTTTTTAGCTTTGAATTGTTGCACCCACTACTCTCTATAGTAATCCCGATCTCCTGAAGCACAAAGTCTTCAAAAAATTTGAATTAAAGTGTTCCAGTGATATAAGCAAGATAACTATTTAATTTGAACAAGGATCAATGAACGCAACATAAGAATACGTTCATTAATGGTCAAGACAACAACTCAAAGTCTGCTAATCTCTATTCCTTTATTCAAATGCTCAACTCTTGTACAATGAAACACAGTTTTCAGAACTCGAGATTTGCCTATAGTTTTCTTGCACACAACAAAAGATGATTATTTACAACGAGCCCTCTCCTTTATATAGGAAAAGAGGAGAGAGAAAAGTGGAGAAGAAAATGGAACCCCTTAACCACTTTGACTTATTCAATCCTTATCCCTAACTAACTGACTTTGACTTATTCAATGCTGCAGGACCTAATGTACTTACAACATGATTACATGGAACAACTTTGCACATGATACTATCACATGCAATTACATCTTGTTCTTACATTACATGTAATCTGTCAATTACAAATTACAAAATACACATTGAAATATTCTAAGTGTTTGACAAGACACGACATCTACTTGCATCATCCTTTGTCGGTCTTTATGTCGCTACTAGATCCCCGGTGATTGATGTGTTCTGGTTGGCGAAAGCATCTCAAACCGGAACTTGAATCTCCATCCTTGATTGTTCTGCATCATAGTGGTGATTGCTGCAAAGCATCTTTGCGTCTCTCTATTTCAGTCTTGAAAGCATTCTATGTACTCTTTATTTAACACTTTCTACCTTCTGGTTCCATCATATGATTGCTTTTGCTTTGTATCCTTGCATCATGGGAAGAATATGAGAAGATCTTTCTTCAACTTGCAACATGAACTTGCATTATTGAGGGGAAGAACAAACTTGATGCATAAGTGAGTAGAAGAAAGATGAAAATGAAGTTTTTATGGAGCATTGCACGTATGCGGACAGCAAGTATGAATGATCTTGCCATTTGTATGGTGGGCTTTTTGAAAGCATATGCATATTGAGGGAAAGTCAAAAAAAAAAGTGGGCTTTTCGCGCAACTCTGCATATTGGGAGTTTTATGCTTGTCTTTTCAATATGGGAATATGAAAAGGTGAGTTTTTTGTAACATCTTGCATATGGGGCAGCACTTAGCATCTTTTTATGCACTCTTGGGAAAGTCATTATCAAGAACGGGGTTTTTAATCCCGACTGCATATGAGAATAAATGACATTCTCATATGCAACTTAGAAGAAGAGAGAAGAAGAAAAAGAAATGAGAAACAAGCATATACAATAATCAAAATCAAATGTACATATGCGTCAAAGGAAAAGAAAAGAAAAACTATACCTTTTCCTTGAAATGCAAAGAAAACAACAATCTTCTCAAACTCACAAAATTCACAAAATTGTGGAAATGAAAGAACTTCGAATTTAGCTTGAGAAGAGAAAAGAAGAGATATATACGCAATAAATTTGAACAATATCTCATGCAAATTAAATGCAACTTCACGAGTCATGAAAGGAGAGAGCCAAATGTCCTCCACACATTTTTAAATTGCTTAAAATCAGCAAATATGGTGGAAGATTTCAACAAAAGTGCCCTAAGCAAATCAAACTCTTCTTCCCTTAAATGCAAATACATTTCGAATTTAAAAGAATGGATGAAAAATGTTTTAAAACAAAGGAAAAACTCACCAAATCCCCAAAGAAACAAGGAGTTGAAGGTGCAGAGATCTATGGCGAAATCCTTGCTCAAAACTGTTTTTCCTTGCTGTGATGCCCTAGGCGGGCTTTCCTTCCCTAAAACACAGCTTTGTATGGGGAAGAAACTCACGTTTTTATGTAAAGTGGGAAACAAAAACCCGTCATGGCTTGCCTAGAGGAGAAATCACTGCCTCTTGTGGAGAGAAAATGAATTTTCATAAAGCAATTTGCATGAAGAATGATATGCAAGTTACCATAAAAACAACGCTATTTACCATACCTCCTTTGATGATGGACTTCAATCATATGATTGCATGTTTAAGCATCTTCGAAACTCATATGCAATCCTCATAAAAAACGACGCCTTGAGTTTCAGGAGAAAAATGTTTTGAAAGGAGGATTACAGGCTTTCTTGGACAAGAAGCATATGTGTTTTGCTTTTGAAATACATGCAATCCCTTCTCAAATCGACACCATGTATCGAAAGGAAAAAAAAATGCGCTTTTTTTCAAAGCAATAACATATGCATTGTTATGAAAATTTGACGCCCTTATTAGCTTATGATGCCACGGGTTTTAAAAGATCATATGCATATATTGTCACTTTAAGTGATATGCAATATGCTAAAAAAACGACGTCCTGTTCTTAAGTTATAAGGAAGCGCGTTTTTATAAGGCAAAAACACATGCAAATAAGGCAAAAATCGCCACTATAAGTTTATGCATTCCAAGCCATAAGCTAAGATGAAAGCATGACGGGTTTTGAGGAAGCTTTTGCATATTGATCTATATGCAATGCTTATAAAATTCGCCACTCATAACTTTTTTGCAAGGGAACACGAAAGCTAAGAGTAAAAAGAGTTTTTAGAATAACATATGTTTTAGTATGCAGCTTCAAAGAAAAACTCCACCTTTCAGCTTTAAGTTATAATAACTTTAAAACATAAGTGCAACCACTCCCAAAAAGCCCACCTTGTAACCTTATAGAGTACGACTTTAAACAATGAATGCATGATTGTATATGCAAATATAATTTAAAAGCCCACTAATTGAAGGGAAAATGTAATATTTTATGTGCGACCTCATGTTTTTAAATGACATGATATGCAGACGAGTTTAAAAAGCCCACTATCATTAAAAAATACAGGCAAAACTTCTCGGAATGACGTGAAATTTTGAAATGGGATTTTAACCCACTACACATATAAAATCAATTTCAACTTTGTCCAGTTAACAAGGAAAAGTCCACCATTTCATAAGACTTTTGCAAGACGTGCAATCTGTCTGAAAAACCCCATTGGTAGGAAACTGAAACGCCTATAACTTGAGCTAGACCAATCCAAACGACGCCTAAGATGGCTCGAAACGAGCGGAATTGCGAAGGCCACAACCTTACGACAAAACCAAACCAAAAACAAAACACAAAAACAAAGAAAAACGAAGAAAAGACAAGGAAGACAAAATGCTCTTAAGAAGTAAAATCAGAGGTAAATCAAGGGATGACTGATTTCCTCAAACAAATCTCTTTCAAAGCATTGAAAAAGATAAATCCTACCAATTACAACCAAATTGCATAGCGTTGTTCAATTTTGTGAATGCAAAATTGAGGACAACACAAACAAACTACAAAGGGATAAGGGTTTCTACATCTAATTTAACTCTAAGAATGCAAGAAACTGTGAATGTGATGAACCCTGCTGGTTGAACCTCAATACAATCTGGCAACTGACTTGTTTTTTATTTTTGAAAGGTTTTGAATTAATTTTTTTTGGCTTTTGAATATATATGTTTTTTTTTTTGAATTTTGAAGATAATTATCAATAACAACTATGCTTGCATAAAAACAAATCCGAACTAACTTGTAAACCATAAAGCAGGAAATGCTTTCTTATTGACTGACAGATATATACAATGCAAGGAAATTGATTTATTAATTGCTGAAATTAAGTTTGCAATTATAAGAGAACCTGGAACTGAACGCACAACCTTTGAATTGATGAAAGCCCTTCTCAAAATGTGAGCAAACCTCCTATGCTGCCGGACATCCAAATCTGGGCAAAAAATGGTCACAAACCCTTGGCGTTTTTGGCCTAGGAATCTCACGCCAAGGCAACAGGGCTCACGTGGGAGGATAGGAAGTACGACCTGCCAAAGTATTGATTTTAATCTGCTATAACCGCTGCAAATACCTGCTACAGGTCAGCCATGAAGGTTCTCTGCATTCACACTTTTATTTAGCATTCAAACTCCCTGAACTTCATTGGTTATGCACATATATGACTTGTAAATGAAGTTGTCTCTGATTTGGAGACTTCAATGGATCTTTCACCACCTCAGAATGCTGATACCATGAAGGAATTCCCATTCTCCAAAGTCTGGTTGCTGAAACCCTTGCACAAATCCCAAGACATCAAAAGCAAAGTCAAAAGCTCATAATCATAATGAGGTCAATTTTATTCCTTGGAGGCTTTTATAATTCCTCAACTTGGTTCGATTCATAAAGCTTCATTAATAAGCCTGTTTAATGACCTTTATATTTGCTTTTGTGTTGACCATAAGTTATGTCATGATAAAGGTGTACTTTTTCATCAAATATAATGGCCCCCTCAATAACATTTATAAAGTTAAATAATAACTTTATAATATAACCATTATAACAATATCATTAAATACCATTAAAATATTAATATCTCCTTGAATATTCATTTTCTCACTACGTCATCAAGAACTGAGGTCAACGCTGCCAATCACTAGGTGCCTAGGTGTCGTGCTAAAAATAGCAACTCCGCAAATATGACTAACTATAAATAGTAAGCCCCCCAAAATGAGCCCAAATAACAAATGCAAAGGCTTGGACCTGAATCCACATAAGCGCCGGTGAGAAGTAATGTCCCATCTTCTCAGGCAACAACTATCAAAAGACCCTCAAATGAAGTATATTAGCTCACGACGGTCGAAATGATGGGCTAACCCCTCAAACTTTGATACTAACTAGAAAGGGGACATTACAACGAATGTCTTTGTGACTCTACTAGACTTGATCTTGTCATTAACTCCACTAAGCTAGTGCAATCTTCTAAGGTGAATGTAAGAAGTTCAAACTATTGCCATTTCATCAACACTATCAATGAATGCATATCAATGTGCAAGCAATAATCGAAGTAAAGCTCATTAATCTTATAGTTGACCACGCAAGGCGAACTTACAATCAAAGTTGCTAATGGTGTCGACTAAGTGAGTTTGTAATGTCCCATATTTATGTTATCTTGGACACTACGTGATCTAATGCAATGTTATGGGTAAGTCTATGTGATTATGAATGCAGAGCTATAAATGTAGTATGACTGGTAATTCAAGTGGTATGAAATGAACTATTGAATGATAAAGCAATTATATATATGACTAGTAATTCCAAATGCTAAAATGGATAAAGTGAACTAATGAATTATGATGCAAGCATGCAGTATAAATGAACAATGTATTATGATGCGACCATTATGCAATGAATGAAGATGGAATAATATATATTTACAACTGTATTCCCAATGCCACAATGGAATACAATGAATCTTAACAAGGCTGCGACTGCAAAAGATACTTAGCAGTTTGAATATATATTAATGGCTGTCTTTAATATAACAATATGGAATATGCACATAGCCTGCGAGCCGTCTCTGATGGACAAATGAAATATATG
>MU222851.1:0-17500 GCA_018584345.1 Thuja plicata
GAATCTCCTACTTACATAATGCAAGTAAAGATTAATTTCTAACAGATTAAGACAATGATTAACAAGAGTAAGATGACTCTATCATTTTGGCTATGTGTTTGGTTGTTTTTTGGAGGTTACTTGAAGCTACTAGATGCTAATCCTACAACCGTGATTCATTTTGCAAAAAGATGTGAGATATTTTAAAGGTTAAATAACAATATTTAAAAAAGTGTTAAGTTTCTAAGCGAAAAATGGTTTGATCGGTATCAACGATTTAAATTATTATTATTATAGTCAAATGTTATTGGTCATAATTCATTGGAGAATGTGTATGGACAGTTGGAAATAATATTTTAATGGTTATATCATCTAGGTGAGCATGTAAAGATGATCTGAGAAAGATGATTGGTCAAGAAGGAAAATACTTGATGAAATGATTTAATTTCTTGATTGAATCCAAAGATGGAAATGCACGGTCAGTAAATTTCAAATTGGACATAAAGATATGTGATATGAAGCAAAGTGTATGGTTTGATTAAGAGGTTTTTCTGTGGTGATGGAAACCTAAGAGAGAAGGAAAGCATATAAACTCAGAAAGAAGATGATGAAGTGGTTGTTGATCATATGTCAGTGAAGAAGGGAGAAGAGACATAAGGTGCAGTCCATCCAAGTGTTATAGAGGTATGTGAAGAATGTTGGTTTGAGATACAAAGGATCTAATAAAGAAGAGAAGGTTTCTATTACACATATCATTCTTATCTGTTGTTTCCTGACAGCTACAATAGAGTGCTAAAAATCCTCAACTGAGGTAGATACTGATAGATCTCTATTTTATTGTAAATCATGTATGGTGACATTGTAGTAAGTGTTCAAAGTACTCTTAGAAGGCTACCTCTCATAAGGTACAAGCTTTTAATGATATTTAGGTAAATCCTCTCACAAGGTTACATTTTGTCATGTATATGTAAATGTCTTTAACATGGTAAAGCCTTTCACAGGGCGTACTTCAAAAGAGTAAAAATTTATGGGTGTCATCCCCACCATGGTTTTTCACTAATTTGGGTTTCCATGATACCAAAAATCTTGTTTCTTTGCGTTGGAGGTTTTTGTGGTTGTACATTTACTTTTGATTGTTGAGTTATTGTATTGGTGGATAAGTGAAAAGTATTTATATGTTGAAATTAATAGATTCCTGATTCACCCCTCCCCTCTTAGTAATCTCATCATAGTAAGGTTAAAAACTCGAACATAATGTCTAAAATGTTATGTTCCCTACAATTTCAGCTCAGATTTCACCCATAGGTTAATACAACTTTCTGGATCTCGATTCTAGTCATTACAAGTTTCTAGCAGTCAGTATCAGTCTATTATTTCTTGTTTTGTCACTAGTTTCCTATTTTGTCATATACATTATATCCTTCCTCTTTTTCCAAATTCAAATTACATATTTTAGTGAAGGATCACTATCCCATTCAATGCTTAGGTATACACTTAAGCCTATTTGGGATGTCTTCCTTCTAAATATACAATTTTGAAAAGGAGTAATCACTCTAGGCTATGGAATTGCTTCTCTTTTCATGTTGTTCATTTTAGTGAACCCGAATCATAACATTTTCATTCTAACTTGGTGTCTATATCTTTTTTATATGCATTTCATTAATCAATATTTGCATTAGATCTTTAGATTTGATTTCATGGTTAGATTTTCTTTTCATTAAACGTATTATTGTACTTAGTTTGTTTGCATATCCATTTCAAATTTCAAATTTACATAAGATATATCTTCTTATGAATGAGTGTTATTACCTTGAGTCCTACTTATAACATTCCAGTTAGGAGAAGTCGTAGACTTATGGCTTCCTTTGACCCCGAGTCCTCTATGTTTCCAAGGAATCTTTATGAGACCAATATGTCGACTAATGAAATTTATCCTACCATTGAGAAGAACTCTTCACACTCTTCTCAAGATGAAGATGAGACCTTAAGACTTCCTCCTATGCAAGTGCAAAAGCTTTTCCATGACTTTGAAAATTTTGAGCAAATGTTAGGACAATGTAACTCCAATCCAAGGTCATCTCCATCATAATTTGTTTGATTAATATAATTCATAATGATAAACATGGTGTTAACATCTTACCCAATATCTATCATCTCACTAATAACAATGTTAATCCTATTAGATATTATGCCCAATAATTAGGTTTCAACCCACCTACCACTAGTGTTGAGACCTCTATTCCTATCACTATCTCCATTCCTAGTGTATCTACTTATGCTCCACCTTAACCACTCTCATTCAAAACATCAATCCTACAAATGTTAGCATTCCTAATCCTATTGTTTCTACTATCCCTTCAAGTGTTCCATGTGTGTCCTTACCTTCATTCATGCCCACTTATAATAATGTTCCTTTTTTATATTCTATCATTCCTTACATTTACCACATGGTCTAAATATTTCACACATATCTCCTACCACTCTTTCTACTAAATCTACTATCAATAGCTTGGCTCAAACTGTGTCATCTTTGTGACAACAAATTTCTTCCATGACTCAATCCAAGTTCAACATTACTACTTGTGACATTTCTAGTCCTTTTTCCTTAGACATCATTCATGTTGTTATCCCTCAATACATGGAAATACCTTAACCATAGACTTACAATGGTAAGGGTGATCCCTTGACTTATGTTAAAACCTTCCAAACATTGTGTAGTGGTTCCTTTCATGATCATAGGTTTATGGCTAAATTGTTTACTAGAACCTTTCAAGATAAAGCCTTGAAATGGTATTGTTCTTTTCCTCCTTATTTTGTTGATTCCTTTGAAAAACTTGTCAATTCTTTCATCCAATAGTTTCAAAATAACATTAGTCCTAAGATTTATTTGACTAATTTGGTGCATTGTAAACAAGGTGTTAAAGAAAAAGTGATTGATTTCATTAGTAGATTTAAGCATTTACATGCTCAAATTTATTATCTTATGCCTGATATTGATATTCAATGTATTTTCATTCCTAATTTACAAAAATACATTAGAGATAAGATATTTCTTTCTGAATTTTCCCATTTTACTCAATTATGTGTAGTGCTCATAATTATTAGCTTCAAGCTAGTCAATTTGAGAGCACCACTCCAATGTCTCTAGTTGATAAGAGTGATGTCACATCCCAGTTCTATCAAAAGTATTAGAAACCTAGGAAATTTTTTAAGATCAATCATTCATTAAACAATTTTGATGAGCAAGTGGAAACAAAATCCAAAGGTGTGGCTCATTTGTCATCTATTTTTAAACCTCATAGTTTTACACAACTTTCTGAATCTTTGCATAATGTTATGTTGAGGTTGATTAATGCTAAGGTTTTACAACTTCCCCTCATTAAAATAATTGACACATTCAAACCTTTCTAAATATTTTCACATAGATTTTTTTCAATACGATTGTCAACGTGCCCATGATACTGGGAAGTGTTTCCATTTGGAATATTTTATTCAAGTCCTCATTGATTCTAAGGATATATCTATTAAGGATATTAATTATTAAGGAAATAAATTTGTGGAACCTCCCAACGAAAACTTGAAAATTTATACCAATCCTTTTCCTTCCCATTTGACTAGTACTTTGAGTCTACCCAGTCTTTACCTTATTCTTCCACCCATATTGTTGGTTATGATGATGAGTGTATTGTTGATCCTAGAGAGACAATTAAAATGCTTAATGGTCCTCTTTATAGTGTAGCAAATGTTTATGGTCTTCTTTCTCGTGGTGTCCTTATAAATCTTACTTATATGGTGAATGTTATAACTAAAGAACATATCTACACCAAATGATTACAATGAGATTTCTATGACAAATTTTATGTGACGAATCAAATTTTCAATGGTTTCACTTATCCTACCCATGGTTCCATTACTTTTCCCATAGAAGTTGGAGATAAAACATTAGCTATCACCTTTGTTTTCATCCCAACTTTCGATCAGTTTCAAGTTAGAATTGGTCTTCCTTGGCTCACCTCCATGAAAGTTGTGGTCTCTCCCATCCATACATGTTTAAAATTTCTCCACAATGGAGAAATCATCATGATTAATCATAGTCTCTATCAACCTTTAATTCCTTGAAGGAACTTTGACCTTGACTTCTTTGGGCCTTCCATGCCTCGACAAATTCAACCTCTCAAAGATAATAATTTTTTATCCTATTAGAAATTCAAAATCTAAAATATTTATGATCTTAGTAATGCTAAAGATGTTCCATCTCCTTGCTCTGGACCTAGACTTCTTCCTACACCTCCTATTTATGCTTCCCTTCCACCTCCTATATCCTATAAACATTCTGCCAATGTTATCTATCGACCTAGTATAGTTCCTCCCATTCTTCCTCCTAAAGAAGAAAAGAACCTGATGTTGATTGATCCTAAACCAAACCAAATTTCAAGAAAAAATGAACGTGATAATTATTCTTGTGACCACCCCTGTAAACTCCATGCTAGAGATCATGAACATGCTTCCCAAAATATTTCCTTCCCCAAAACACCTATTGATACTTTGATTCCTTTTAACAACCTATACATAGCCCAAGGGAGGAAAATAATCGAAAAAACATGATAATTCTATTTGTATCTTAGATTCTATTAGAATTAATTTTGATGACAAATATACTCTTGTTGATGATCATATAAATGTTCCTAATGTAAATGATGATGTTCATGATAGTGATTTTGATTATACATATGAGCTTATTGATGTTAATCATGATTTACCAACTATATCTTCAAAAAATTTATCTCTTAGTACGAGTGATGAACAAAGTGACCCATATTCACAACATTGTCCTTGTTTAGGACTAGATATTGTTCCATTTACCATGCTTGATGTTGCTCCTCTTTTTTTCCCACCTTCCCTAAACACTACAGACCGAGATGGGGGAGCATGTGATATGCTTGACTATCTCCTCTTATGCAATGTATTCTTTATGTTTGCCTATTGTAGTGTGATTCCCTTGTGATGTGCTATTTGTTATATGGTTTTTTAGATTTCTTTATACAACCCTTGTTTCTTTGTTGGCACAAGGTGATAAAGTAATTGACATGTTGTGACATTCCTCAATTTGTATCTCATTTATTCTATATGTTGTTATATGTTATGCCATGAATGTTCCACTATTCATAAATGTGCCTTTGTGTTGTCTTATTAGGGATGATACAAAATGATAACTACCTATTATTTTTGGTATCCACGATGTCAGCCCCAAAATACTCTTCTTTGTAACTCTTACGTGACATTATTCCACTGTTATTATAGTTCTACTACCTTTGGGGAAAGATGATAACTAATTTTTATATAATTTTGATATATGTGAGCTATCATATGATTATACTGACCCATAAGTTAGTAGATCTCTTTTGTGTTCTCTTTTTTCTTGTGTTCATTTCCCTTAGTTTTACCCTTTTTAGAGGCATCTCATAGTGGAAACATCTCTTGTGGGTGCATGTATGATCCGTTAAAGCCATTTCTCCTGTTAAGGTGTTTGCAATTGCTTTAACGTGGGGGTATACACTTTGCTCCTTGTTTTACATTTTGCACACACACATAATGGTTCAATGTTATCTCTTTTATGTAGATGAATAAGGAGACACTAATTTCCTTATGTTCTTATTTACATTATCATTCTCATGTGCATTATTTAGGGGATCCCATAACAAAGATAATGCTTTCCTTAAGGACTGATCCTCCTTTTCTTGATCCCTTTTGAGATAACACTTTCCTTAGGACTGATCACCTTTTAAAGATCCCTTATTGGAGAAAATTCTTTCCTTAAGGATTGATCCCTTTCTTTTGATGGGTTGATTAGCATAATACAACTTTCTATACTATCAATGTCATCTTTTGTAGCAACACTTTCTCTTTGCACAATCCATAGTAAGGCAATACCTTACTAGGCTAATGGTCATGCCTCTTTCTCTCTCTTCTTTCTCTCTCTCAAGCGATGCCTCTTTTATCTTGGTTTTGGATTTTATGAGGACTTAAGTAACATGGGGCTTGATTTTTATTTGTCTCCTTGACCTTGATAAGATTTTTCTTATGCATTGATCTATTATACTGCGAGCATGAGTTTGTCTTATACTCCTGCTAAAGTGGGGGCTGAATGTACCATCCCAAAAAGTTAGCACTCATAATTGGATGCCCTATTAGGCCCCATTTTATGATTTTGAGATTAGATGTTTGTTATACTTGATCCTTTAAAATCTATTCTTCTTTTCTCACATCTTTTTCACCATCCCAACACCCAATTTGAATTTGGGTTAATTCTTGTCGGAATAGAACATTGCAAACATTTTGTTCTAGCACTTTTTGGCCCAAATTTGGCCTGGAGCCCTATGACAAGGTGTTAGTTAGAAATTAGATCCCGTGGTTGGCCTAGCTTATTTTTGAATCTTGAAATGATGGATTTAGTATATAAACACCCTATCTCTCCTAATTTTGATATACATTCATGATTTAAAACTTTGTAAATAAGTTTCCATAAGGAATTTAAGAGATCAAACATTCAAGCAATTGGATTCAAGATTTGGAGGCAAACATCCAAGACCTGGCTTCTCCAATTCAAGTTAATTCCAAGGAAATATTATCCAATTAAACAAATATTCCTTATCATGATAGCCAAGTAGATGAATTCTGAATCAAGCAAGAGGATACTTCCTTCCATATGCATTTATCTCTCCTTCATTGCAAGCGATTATCAAGCATATCTACATTGAAGATCTAGGAGTGGTGTTCATATATCCATGCATTTACAAGGAAATTCTTGATTACATTCTACATTCCAAGGTCAACTCTTTAGATTTCAAGAATCTTCATGGGTATGAGTGATTTCTACATCCGTCCATGAGGGTTTATGCAAGGTGAATCAAACATTTACCTTTTTTACATTATTTCCTTTATCCAAATTCATATAATTTTCAAGGTTGATTCCTAAATAGGGGGTTGACCAAGGAAGACCCCTTTTACCCAACCTATTTCCTTTTATTTATGTTTGCAGGAATAGGCTACGGAGTTGTTGGAACTTTTTTGGGAAAATCAGAAATAGTCGGAGGATCCCAGAAAATCTCAATCAAAAGTACCTAGAAAAAAACTTTTAAAATTCCATGTTCCTAGGAACAAAATATCTAAAACATTATGTTTCATACAATTTTAACTCAGGTTTCACCCAGAGGTCAATACAACTTTCTAGATCCCGATTCTAGTCATTACTGGTTTCTAGCTATCAATATCAGTCTATTATTTCCTATTTTATCACTAGTTTCCTATTTTCCCATCTCAATTATATCCTTCCTATTTTCTATTTTCAAATTACATATTTTAGTCTAGGATCACTGCGTCATTCAATACTTAGGTAAACACTTGAGCCTATTTGGTACATCTTCCTTCCGAATGTGTAATTTTGAAAAGGAGGAGTAATCACTCCATAAAGCATTTCTTCTCTTTTCATATTATTTAATACTAAATCAAAACAAAACATGTGAGATCGAGATTACTCCCTTTTGAAGCCGCAAAAGCTGAATCTTGGCGGGCTGAAGGTGAGAATGAGTCTACATGTGTGAAAGAGAGTGTTGGAGTTACAATATGATGAGCATAATAAGTTGAAAAATATCAACAATGGTGAATAGAAAGCCAAAGAGAGTGATTTGGATGAATGCAAATATGGCAAGATGGATCAAGAGAGCCAAGAGAGGAAAAATGAGGCCGAACAAATGATTTTAAATATGAGCAATGAATTCCCCACATTGCTGGACTATCCAGGAAGGTAATACCCTACCAAAAATTATAGGTGTAATGTCCCAACTGCCATATTTAGCCTACTTACTCATGGGACAAATGAATGTCACACATATGTATCCATAGTACACATGTGTCTTGAACCAAATAGGTCATGTGCTCAAGAATCCAAGCAAGGGAAATGAGAAGACAAGCAAGATGATATGGAGGCTTAGGTGGACTTTTAATTTTTGACCGAAGTGGAGGCATTATGCAAAAAAGAATTACATGTAGTGTAATTTACCACATTAAATTTTTCCCCCGCTTTAGTGAGCATATCAATAGTGAAATGTGAGCTAAAGTAGAGAGAGAAAAACTTACCTGAGACACGAAGGGGAAGTAGAGTCTTTTGTCCATGTGGAGTTTCCCTTAGGGAAAAGACTAGAACCTTTGCAAGATAGTATTGTAGCATATAATCTATAGAAAAGCATACTAGATGAAAGAGAGATGATGAGGATCAGATACAATAATCACTGAGTTTCTACAAGTATAGCTAGCAAATTGCTAGATAGCATGTAGACACTTAAAGATGTCCTCATGAAATTAACAAAAAATGTCTATTTATTTAATTACATTATTAACCTCTTCATTTATTATTTAAATAAATATTCTTATTTATTTATATAATTCATTAGCCTTTTTCTATCTTAAAAATTAAATAAATTCATATTTTTTTTATTAACTCATTTACCATTTCCTAATTCTCCTATTTGTGGAATAAGCACCTTTGTTTATTTTATAAATTCACAAATACTCTTCTTTCATATTTAACCAATCAACATGACTCACATGAATCAACTCCTAAATGTTGAGCTTGCACTACTTGTCACATGTATCTTAATTTGCTTCTTATGACTAAAGTCAGCGCCTTTCTTACCTACACTTAATCCTAGAAACTCGCTTTTCTAACGCCTCTTAATCTCATTCACTCCTAGAAAAACCCTACCTACTATTCAATCATATTCAATATCCTAACACCTCTTAGTCTCAACCATTGATTTTTATGAGGTTTATATAAAAGACATTTTCTCCTTAGTTTACCTAACCCTAGTGCATTTGTGATCTTGAGCCATTGGAGAACTTTCATACTTGCACCCTTTGCATATTGCTATCTTTAAGAGCTCATAGCTATCTCATTACCATCATGTTTCCATAATAATACTACATCCATTATCACTTTCTTATCAATCAACCATCTCCATTCTATGTATCCTCATGTGCCTTGATTTACAAAACTGAGAGCACCCACACTTCATCCCACACAAGATCTTAGAAGAGAGGAGGACAAGGGAATCAAGAGTTTCATGAAGGAATTTTGTTTCATTTATTGTTTATGTAACTTTTTTTATACCTTTTTAAAGAAGATTTCTCTTGATACAATGATTAAATGCACTCTGATTTCCTTTCTTATGGTTGGGCTATAATAGGTTTTCACACTTTATTTGTATTCTTTATTTTAATCATTGTAATGTTGTCATTCCTAGTGGGGCCCTAGTCCTTCTACTAACCTTATTTTTTCTTTTTGCATTTTTTTTTGCAAATTTGCAAGATTGAAATAGTCAAAGTCATTAGAATTATGTTTTTTCTTTCTTTTTGTTTCACCATTTTTGTAAATTTCATTGTTTATTATTTTATGTGCTATAATCATGTATTTTTACACAATATTCCTATGATTTTGTTGTTCCTACATTTTTTCACAGTATTCTTGTGTTTATGCACTCAAATCCTCCAATTTTGTACCGAGATCCTATGTGTTTGCTTGTCAATTACTATGTTTACAAGGTTTCACCAATCCTACATTTGTGATTCGCTAGTTTTGATTTTCTATAAAGGTATTTGGTTTGGTTTTGAACTAAACCTAATGGAATATCAAGTGGTGCAACTTGTCTAAGTGGGCTCAAGGCTTGTTTTGAGACTACTAATGCTTTGTAGTTGCATATTTGACTTTGGATTTCAAAACATTTTGTTTTGGTGCTTAAAATGAACCTTTGTTTGTCTTAGATAAGAAAACATTTGGATTTTTTTACAACACCAAACACATGAAATGATAAACAAAATGTTACAATAGATCTTTGCATTATCACAAAATCAAAGAATTACATCACATTTTCCTACAACATGTAGCTTTACATTCTTATGATATTCCATTATAAGAAACCAATCCTATAATCCTAACCTCCAAAAGTTTATGTACCCTTATTCTATCACTAATAAGCTACCTCCCAAAGTATAGCTTGTATGAGTCACATGGCAAAGCAGAACCCTTTTGGCAAAATTCATGCGTCTTTGAACCCTAATCTCTGGCCCCCGCACCATCACAGAAGGTTTTCTTTACCGCTTCATTCTGCTGCTACCATCACAACATAATTTTCTTCCCAAAGAGATCTCAATCAGGGATCTAATGGACTTTCAAAACATATTTCTTCTGTGCCACGATCCAGGTATTTTACTTTAGTTAATGATTTAAACAAACAATTCTTTGTTTTTAATAGAACCAGGTATGCTTATCATCTTAAACCTTCGTGCTTAAAGAATACACAGAATTTAGTCTCTAGTAAGGGTAGAGCAGGTAGGAATTTTTTCCCTTCTAGGGTTTACCCAAAGACTATTCCTCAATCTACACCAGCCTCCAAGGATGAATGGCTACTGGCTTACAAACAGAATGCACAAAGATTCAAGAGCTTTAAACATAGGAAGACTAAGGCAACCCTATATCCACAAAACTATATTTTTTTCCCACCTTTAATCATTTTGGGTACCTTCAAGAGAATAATATAGAAAATAGGGATATCTATACTCCACCTCACTGTAGAAACATAGTTAAACCTAATGCTGCAAATACCCTCCCTAATCGACCTCAACCCCCGACCCCCCAAATTTTTGAAAAATCTATTAGGGAAAATGTCATCATTAAGGGAGACTCTTGCTTTACAAATGGGTTAAGGGCTCATTGTGCAGCTTCAGGCTTGTACGGGAAATGGTATGGATATAAATTAGAGGAGAATAATCTTAGAGCATGGCTCCTTGAATCCTTTGGTGATCAGGTGAGTATGACGATTTTAAATGATAACTGCTTTTATGTGGAATTCAGGAATGTAGATATTAGAAACAAATTATTATCTGAGGAGTACTTTTATTTTCTAGGGCATGCAATCCAATGTATCAAATGGCAACCAAATTTTAACAAAAATATGTTTGACTGCATTTTCGTTCCTTTTTGGGTTAAAATTAAAAATATGCCTGTTGAACTTTTGCACAGTAGGATTTTATCCCAAATTGGAGATAGAGTAGGGAAAATGATGGGATTAGAAATTAAATTATTGGAATCATCTGATGTTAAAATCCTAATTCAAATGGAGGACAAGTTCTCCTTCCCTAATTATTTTAAATTTGAAACTAACCAAATCACATATAAATTGAACATAGCTAAATACTATGGCAAAATTTTGCAAAAGATTTGGTTAAGCCCTAGGACTGATACTAACAATACCATTATAGATTATATGACTGACCTTAAAACTTTTCTTTAGGATAAATCTGATAACCTCTTTGGAAATGGATAAGAATGTAGGTTCCCTTTATTTCCAAAATCCACTAACAACTTTCCTGTAGCATCCCTTTTAGAAGGAGGGGGGTTTGTTATCAACTCTTATAATTATCAAGAACCTATGGTGCTAGGAACCCAGCCCAAGACCTTAGATAATATTAATACTAACATTGTAAACAAACTCTCCAAACCATAATTTGTTAAACTAATAGAAAACACAGGAACCATAATCCAAGAAAACAATGTTGTGACAAACCAATCAAACCAAGAAAATAGGAATTCAGAGATATTAATTGTAGAGCCAAAATTAATAACATGACTAATGTTCAGGTTTTTAACTCCAAACCAATATGTAGAAACATGGAGTTATCTGATTCTTCGGATCAAGAGACTAGTGATGTAGAGGATAATGAGAGGAGGAAACTCAAATTGATGAAGAAAATAATAGAGGTAGATAAAGATACAATAGCACAGGATATTATTTCCTATCATTTAGAAGAGAAAGCAATATTAGCAGCCCAAAAGGATTTAAATGAGCATGACATTTTAAATTTTGTACTGCATAAACAAAATACTCCCACCCAGAGGGATGGTGAGGGAGGAGATTGCAGACTTATAGAAAACAAAAATTCTAATACTAATAATGATTTTAAGGAAGATATAGAGGAATATGAAATGGAAGATATTATTGAATTTTTAGGTCTTAATATTGAATCTGAAGACATGCTCATTCTTTGAGTCATTGAATCTATGAGTGAAGATATCTTAGAATTGAAAAAACCCTAAAATAGTGGAGAGGAAAGTAAGGAGGTAAGCAATTTAGGATTAGCAATTTCCTCTATTGGTAAACTACTCCCTGCCTTTCCAAAACAGACAAAAAAGAGGGGAAGGAAATCTCTCAAAGAATTACGACAGAAGGATGGAGGGGCTTTGGGACAAGTTAAGATTACAAATATTATACATGAAGGGAAGGGGAAGTTCCTTCCCAAGGCACCATGAAAATAATTTCGTGGAATGTTAGGGGCTTGAATGCCCCTAACAAGCAGTGCCTCCTTAAGAGAAGTTTAACTTCTCTAGAGGCACACCTATATTTAATACAAGAAACCAAACTAGGAGAGGAAGGGTCTACAAATCTTGGACGCAAACTAGGAATATGGGAAATTAAAGGGGTGAATTCGGTAGGATATTCTGGAGGATTAGCCTTTATATGGAACCCAAGGTTCATATTACTAACTTTTATCATCTCCAAACCCCAATGGATGGCGGCAAAGATTAAGAATTATAGTACAAATTTGGAATTCACCATTATCAACATATATGGACCAAAGTTCCTTCATGAGAAACGAATAGTATGGCAGGAAATTGATACCTTCATCCAAACCAACCCAAATTTGAACTTTATTCTGGCAGGGGACTTTAACTCAATCTTAGACTCTAGAGAGAAATTGGGTGGTTCCAAAGGTACAACCCAGACAATGCAAGAGTTTAAGGAATGGATACAAGTCATTAATGCAATGGATATCCCATTTGATAATGGATTGTTTACTTGGTCAAATAAATGAATTAGCTCAAAACTAATCGATGAGAAATTAGATAGATTTATTTTTATTGGTGATCTAACTAATCTAAAAGTTAATATTAAAACTAGCATTATAGCACACTCAGGATCTGATCATTTTCCAATTAAGTTAGAATTAATAGAAGAGCTAAAACCTAAAAAGAACCCATTTAAATTTGAAAAAATGTGACTTAAAAATGAAGAATGCATACTCAAAATAGAAGAATGGTGGTCAGAAAAGAGCTTCATAAGCTCTAAAACTTTCATTCTAAATGCAAAATTGAAACATTTGAAACACAAACTAATAGAATGGAATAAATCACAGTTTGGGAACATTTTTGAATAGAAGGAGGAATTGGAAAAGGACATTAAGGACCTAAATGAGGTTATTATCAAAGATGGGATGAATTTGGAAACATATAATAGAGAGAAGAAACTTTTAGGGGAGTATGAGGATATATTGACTAAAGAAGAATCATATTGGAAACAAAGATCTAGGGAAGTATGGTTAAAATAAGGAGACAAAAATACAAAAAAAATTCATAACAGTTCAAAAGCTAAATGTAATTTTAACAAGATAACTAGTATTAGAAAGGATAACGGCACCATTATAGAAAATCCAAAAAGCATAGCAGAAGAGACAGTTAGGTATTTTGAAGGAATGTTGAATAATTATGAAGGATCGAACAGAACATCCCAAATTGAGATTTTAGATAATATCCCTAGTGTTATAACGAGAGAGCACAAAAAAATACTAAATGCAAAATTCACCAAAGAAGAAGTTGAAAGAGCCCTGAAACAAATCCACCCTGAAAAATCCCCTGGTCCTGATGGATTCCCAAACTTCTTCTATCAACAATGCTGACGCATCATAGGGGACGAGGTTGTTGCGGTGTTAGAAGGGATGAGAAACTCAGGTAGGATCCTTCAAGAAATTAATAACACCTTTATTGCATTAATTCCAAAAAAAACTAATCCAGAAGGACTGGATGATTACAGACCTATCTCATTATGTAACACAATTTATAAATTGTTAACTAAAACCATAGCAAATAGACTTAAAATGTTTTTACCCATGCTTATTTCAGAGGAACAATCAGGATTTATCCCAGGAAGATCCATATTAGATGGAGTAATATTAGCACAAGAGGTGATACACACTATCCAACATAACCATAATCCAAGTATGCTTATAAAACTTGACATTAGAAAGGCTTATGATAAAGTAGATTGGCGATTTTTATGCAAATGCTTGGAAACATATGGTTTCTCTAAATAATGGATCAACTTAATTTTTGAATGCATATCAGGAGCTAAGATGTCGATCATGGTGAATGGTAATCCTACAAGCTTCTTTAATATAACACAGGGCATTAAACAAGGGGATCCTATATCACCTTTTCTTTTTGTCATTATGA
This sequence comes from Thuja plicata, assembly GCA_018584345.1. Lineage (NCBI taxonomy): Eukaryota > Viridiplantae > Streptophyta > Pinopsida > Cupressales > Cupressaceae > Thuja > Thuja plicata. Next base: position 14,318 of record MU222851.1, read on the forward strand.
CTGATGCCCTAGGTAGAACACTTACTAAAGCACGAAATGAAATCCTGATATGTGGTGTCAAGATTACAGAGGATTTGGAAGCATGTACACATCAACAATTTGTTGATGATAATCTCCTTTTTGGTCAAGCAAATGTTATGGAAGCTACTGCATTCAAACAGGTACTTAATTTGTACTCAACGGCCTCAGGACAACATATTAACAAAGAGAAATCTGAGATATATTTTCTAAACACTTCTAGAGAGGACCAACTAAGGATTAGTAGGATTTTAGAATATAAAATAGGGGAATTCTCATGCAAATACCTAGGATTAATGCCCCTAGATAAAGGAAATAGATCAACCAACTTATGGAGTAAGGTCTTAGAAAATATTGACAAGAAAGCTAAATCTTGGAAAGGGAAATGGCTAACAAATGCTGGGAAAACTACAATGATAAAATCAGTACTCTCAGCTATACCCATTTATCAAATGACGTGTCTAAGTCTCCCAAGAGGTATAGAAAAGGATATTAATAAGAAATTAAAAAAAATATTATGGCAAGGCCCAAATGACAAAGAAAGACTAGCTTTAATAGCTTGGGATAAAATAGGCAAACCCGTGGAGGATGGTGGGCTGAATGTCAAAAACATTAAACAACAAAACTTGGCTTTAGGGGATAAATTAGTATGGAAAATGTATAAAGACTTGGAGGAAAAATGGGTTAAAACACTAAGATTCAAATATCTAGATGGCAGAGATCCGCTAAGTATTTTCAGACACCACTCTCCTCCTAAAGGCTCTAAGACTTGGAACTTTATATTGGAATGTAGGGAGATCATTACAGGAAATATTACGTGGGATATTGGCAATGGGAGCAAGGCTTTATTTTGGGAGGACTCCTAGAATGCCTGCCCCCCTCTGTACCACTCTCAATGATGATCCAGAAATTAATACAGTGAAACAAGTAAGAGGTGCTTATGTGAATGATTATATAGATATAGAAGGAGATAACCCAGCTTTAGGATAGAAGTGAAAACATTTGACAACCTTGGAATTTCAGAAGCTTTTAAAAATAGAGTGGAACAAGCCATTATTAATAGGAGTATAAATCCATCAAAGGATCCTGATAGAATTATTTGGGCCAAATCAAAAAATGGGGAATACAACACAAAGCTTGGTTATAAATCTACGAATCCTATAGAACAAACTCAAACACCTCTGCCTATTGACCTATGCTGGAGTAACCTATGTTTACCTAAAGATGGTATGTTCACTTGGGCTGCAATCTAGCATAGGATGTTGACAGCTGAATGGTTTCAAAAAATAGGATATAATGGGCCATCAAGGTGTGTCTTTTGTGAGAAGGAATGTGAGTCTATTGACACCATTTTTACTAATTGTGATTATGCCTACAAATGTTGGATGTGGCTAGCTAAGAAGATGGAATGGAAAATGGTATTACCCAATAGTTTGATGAACATTCTTACATCATGGCCTCGATGGAACGAATATGGTCTATATGGTAAGATTTGGGTAATTGCACCTTCCTTAATTATATGGGAATTACGGAAGGAAAGGAATAGAAGGATTTTTAAGGATAAAAAGATAGATCTTGATCAACTACTCAACAAAATAGAGGCAAGTATAGTAGAGGTGATAAATAACTGTAATATGAATGGCCGAAAAGATATGGTTTTTTCCCACTATGATGAGAGAATACGCAAATTATGGTATGGTCTAAAAATACCACCCTTTTTTGGACAAAGGAATGTAGATAAGGAGGCCTTAAGATGAAATTGTAAATGGAAACCACCTATGGAGGGATGGGTAAAGTTAAACTTCGATGGGGCCTCTAAAGGAAACCCAGGTAAAGCAGGAATTGGGTGTTGCATTCATGATGAATTAGGGAATATGATAGCATCCAAAGCCGTATTTCTAGGTATTGCAACCAACAATGAAGTTGAAGGGAATGCCCTGATAGAAGGTTTATTACTATGCAAACATTTGAACCTAGAAAGAATAGAGATTGAAGGTGACTCTGCATTGATTATCAATGGCATAAGAACAGGTGGAACACAAAATTGGAAACTTAATGGATTAATCAAAAGAGCCCTAAACATATTAACCCTTTTTAAACAATATACTATTAATCACACCTATAGAGAAGGTAACAAAATTGCTGATCTCTTAGCAAATAGGGGAGYTGAAGGAAGGAATGAAGAAACCATGGGARGATGATCATAGAATAAATAGGAAGGTAAGGGAAGAAAACTTTAAAATATAGTAAGAMARAAAGATTAAAAACGTCAAGAAGAAGGAATAAATATTAAGAATATAGAGMAAGCAAAGAAATAAGTAACTTGAACCCTATGTAGCTCTAGGAATAATAAAATTAAWCAAGGAAGACAAAACAAAATGGGGGATACGAAACGATATGAAAGACAAAAGACCAACCGGTCTATRTGYTKYCGCTATCCTCTAGCTATATATTAAGTATTGGTAGTATGTTTGAGATGAGGCTAGCTATAAAGAAGGCAAATGGCTACTGCTATCAAAATACGATGCACTAAACCTCAACTAACCTTTGATGGAAAAATTACACTAAGGAGAATCAAAAAGGTGTTGCTTGATACTCATGATATAATTGTAAGAGCGGTCTATATCATCCTAGGTAGCGAATACATAGAAAATGATAACTGTTATAGGGTTAACTCAGATATTCCTGCAATGTTCATTGCTTTAGCCCTACACACAGATCTAGACATCAAGGATATTGGGATACTTTGTAGAAGATTCTTCAAGAGGAAATATCTGGTTGACTTGGGGAAGGTAATTGCAAGCATTAAAGAAGACCTGATGCTACCGAGACCAAGAGATTATCAACAATATAGGGGTGAGTGTAATAATATTCAAACTTACCCTATATTGATGATTGCTGACAGGAATAGGTTCTTTCCAAAGCTGCCAACTATTTCAAGGAATCTAGATTTCTTATTCACCTATAAGCTTATCAGAACCACACAAGGTCCGGGTTGGTTCGATAAATTTGTAACTGAGGATGATGTTGGGTTGAGAATTCATAATGATGAAATGTATGAAGATGATTAATACAATGAATTGACTGATTTAATCTGATGATAGAAAAATCAAGGAATCAATGAGAATATTATTCAAATAAGAAATATGAAACTAAAGTAGGTAT